>CAAKMY010070959.1:0-19271 GCA_901111285.1 Corrigiola litoralis
TGTCACGTTCATCAAAGATTATGGTCATGTTCATCAAAAATTATGGTCAAGTTCATCAAAAATTATAGTCACGTTCATCAAAAATTATGGTCACGTTCACAAAAATTATTGTCACGTTCATAGAAAATTATTGTCATATTCATCAAAAATTATTGTCACGTTCATCAAAAATTATGGTCAAGTTCATCAAAAATTATAGTCATGTTCATCAAAAATTATGGTCACTTTCATCAAATATTATTGTCACATTCATCAAAAATTATAGTCATGTTCATCAAAAATTATTGTCACGTTCATCAAATATTATTGCTATATTCATCAAACTTTGTTGTCATATTCACCTAACTTAGTTGTCATATTCATCAAACTTATTCTCATATTCGTCAAAAAAAAAAAAACTGAACTGTAAATTTTTAAAATTTGAATTATTGTTTTTGTGAACTGATTTGTATTTTTATTTTTCTTTAGAAACTCTTATGTTCATTAAAAGTGATTGTCATGTTCACCAAAAGTTATTGTCATATTCATTAACATTATATCTGCTAATTTTATAATCACATTTGTCAAAAAGTGTTATGTGCAATTTTATTATCATATTCACCAAAACTTATGGTCATATTCATTGAAATTGTCATGTTCACCAAAAATATTATCATGTTCATAAAAAATTATTGTCATATTTACCAGAAACTGTTGTTATATTCATCAAAACTTATGGTCGTATTCATCACAACCGGACTCATGTTCATCAAATTGGTGTAGTATTCACCAAAATTATCATCATATTCATCAGAATTAGTCTCATAATAAATAAAAAATCATAGAGTTTTGGAAGTTTCATATTCATCAAACTTGTCGTCCATATTCATCAAAATTGTCACTATATACATCTTTTAACAAAGGCGTATTCACTGAATTTTACGACTAAATTGATCAACCATAAAAACATTTTCCATGAACGAACAAGCTTCCAACGATTTGAGTCCTGTACTTGGTGACTTCACCATTATCATCAAAGTTTACATCATCTTCTAACAATAACCTGTTAAACAATCATTTTTATTAGTCATAAAATTATATAACCCTCCATAGTAAATAAAATTCATAAAATGAAAATTTAAATACATGAAAAAATAGCATATTCATCACATGGAACAATACTTCTGATGAAAATAAGATGTACACTAGAATTTATAAATTTCACAGTTTGTTCATCACACACACAAAAAAAAAAATTAAGTTTAACAAGAGGAACATGAATAAACCTTAATATTCAACAATTACAAGCTCATATTCATGAACAATATTCAACATACATCAACTAATTTTCAATTTTTCACATTAATGAAACATCATACAACATTAAAAGCAGAAAAATTGGCTGGAAAAATAATATATTTATATCAACTATTTTTCTTCATTGAGATCATACAATACTTAAAAAAAAAAAGAAAAAAAAAAGATCTACAATTTACAAAAATTAATTAATGTACTTGAAAATTAAAACTAAAATGTAATACTTAAAACAAAAATACGCAAAAATTAATTAAAGTACCTGCGAATTAGGTAAAAGATAGAAATGTTAGATTAATAAATGAAAAAATATAAATAATGATGAAAAGATTGAACTGGAAGAAATGGAGGAGAGAGAATTAGGTAAAAAAAGTAGAAATGTTAGATTATGGAGACAAACAAGAGACTGGAAGAAATTTCATGAAAGAAAAAGTAGAAGAAAAAAGATGAGAAAGAAGAGGGGTGAAAGTGACGGAGAGTCGGAGGAAGAAATGAAAAGTGAGGGACTGATGGTTGATGATAGCGTGGGAAATGATGAGGGTTTGTTGGTTTTTTTTCTTTTATATATTTTCTTTTTTTGTTTTTTGGATGAATGGAGTGCTGCAGCGCGTGACTTGTCTAGGGGTGCATAAAGAGCAGTGGTCTCGGGACCATATAATAATTTACCGAGAATTAGTGGTGACACACAAATTAACGGCGAGATTAGCATGGTGATTAGAATATTGTTGTTAATATGGGTTATCTAAAACCTTATATTATCATTATAATGTAGTGTTCATGTGATAGACAACTTTTAGGTGTTTTGTGCGGCGTAAATTTGTATGCGTCTCTATTTTGTTACTATCATATACATCACAATATGTTTTTGTCAAGATTTGAATATTTAGTCATCTATTTTTAGTGGTTTTCATAATTAAGTCACTCACAAAGTGATCACATCGGAAAGTAAATCAAATTATCAAGTAAGTGGTTTCATCACTATTTTATATATATGTGTAAATTCGGATGTTCTTTTTTACATATGATCTTCATATCATTTACATATTGTTAGCGTATTAATATATTCATTACTCTAATATTAAAGTCAATTTTGTCTACTTTGCCTTGATTTAACTATTTCTAACTCAAATTTCGATTTCTGAATAACATCTATTTTCCTCTAACTTAATCATTCAGATTAAAATGAATCAAAAGATTTAGGTGTATATTATGTACTTGATTATATAAACTTACTAAAAGCAAACATCATAAGAATGTCTTTTTTGTAAGCGTAGGTAATATGAAGCAAATCCCAAATTTCTATTCAAGTAAGTAACATTTGGATACCTTCCATCGTGTATTGTTTTTTTTTTTTGTTTGTTTGTTTCTCCTTTGATTTTACCCACTTTTTCTCTTTGTATAATGCTTATCCCCAAATTCCACGTGTTTTATATATGTTAAAAATATTACTAAATTGCATGTCCAAAGTATTCCATTGTTCGAGTTTTGTGCTCCTGTATTTTATAAGCATGTTTTTTATGCTTACTTCTTTTTTTCAATACTTCATTACCTAATTTGTACATTTTGATTTAAGTTTTTTTTATTTATTTACTTTGTTGTTAATGTTTATAAGATAAGATCTAGGATATTAAGACTACAACAATAATAGTTGTACATACATATAGAACATACAAAAAACCCATTTGATTCATTTATTTTAATGTTTAAAGTTAATGTTTTTGAAGAGAATATTCCAATGGAATGAGAAAACTTCCTTTCATGATAAAAGACTAAGTAAAAATAGGTAACAAAATAAATATTTATTGACATCTATATTTATCATCTTAACCAGAATAACCCTTTGACATGGTTGCAAGTTAAAAACATGTTTTTAATGTTTTAAAAATATATCTTGAAAATATTATCATATATTATTATTTTTTACTTCCATGTATAGTTTTGTCGATTGCTATTTGTTTGGTAGATATTTTCTTTATAGAAATAATTTAACAAATAAAATTATTGATTAGAATTTGACAATCATATTTTTATAATGAATAATGTAACCTAAAATATAAAACCTAAAAATTTATTTTATAATGACACATTAATGTGAGTATATCAACATAAATGATTGATTCTTTTATTTATTATAACCAACCCATGCTTTGCATGAATTAAGAAACTAGTTTTTGTCAAAAAGAAAACCTATGCTTCTTATGTGAGGGATACCATAAGAAAAACTTGAAACTAAAGATATCATGGATAATTTTCCGATTAATATTGACTCTTGGAAATCATCTATTTTAAATCTTCATCTCTTGGATTGATTCGTGGGGAGCCCAAAAAGGAAGAAAAATATTTTTAAAGCAAGTGAAGTTGACGCGCACAATCTAAGGACATGTTCTTTTCAACTTATTTTCAGAAAAAATATGATAAGTTCTTAATAAATAAGAAACGTTTAGGGAAAAAGGTAAAGTTCAGGAAAATAAGAAAAAAAAAATTGGTTCATAAAAAGTACAAATAAGTAAAATAAATAAAAAAAGTAAAGTTGAGCTATCAAAACAACATGTATCGGAACTTGGGTGAGATGGTCTTACCAAAAAATTTGGTGAAACGAATCTCAACTCACACCAAAATCACACGCGGTCAAATAACCCACCCATCCATATGCAAACATATGAAAAACAAATAAGAAATTCTCATAACACCAACAAACCACCTTTATCTCTCCAGTGTTTTCATTTTCGTTTCTCATCTCTCCTTCCCCGCCATTCTCTCTCTCGCCTTCCCTCCCCCTGTTATTTTCTCTCTCCTCCTATGCAATTTCTTACTTGACCAGACAAACTCAGCAAATGAACAACAACAAGAACAACAACACACTCAATTCCTCTCATCTCCCACGCATCACCTCATGAATCCCAAGGTGAGGAGTTTTCGGGTGGTGGCTGATTGCGGGGGAGTGGATGGAGATTAGCCACGTCGTTAGGTGTGGAGTTTTCAGGTTGTGGATAATTGTGGGTGGGTTGTTGATGAACTGTGGTTGGAAAGCAACAATGGAGAGTCAAGTGATGGGTAAGTTTAATGAACAATGGTGGGAGTTTAGTGAGTTAATGATTTGTTGACGAACGTGACTAGGTGAAGAGGTGAGGTTAGGAAAATGAGAGAAAATAAATGTGAATTGCACAGAGTTTACAAACATCACCTACATGAGTTAAAACATCATCATATCATTTTAATTTAAAACATCAATGAAATGGAAACCTCATTATTCTCTCTTATCACCCTCCCCAACTTGTTTCTCTCTCTGCCCTTTTCCCACCCACATGACTCCTCTCCCACCATCTGCACCGTTATGTATTCCCCCACCACATCAAGGCCGAGCTCACACTTGAAACTGAAATCGAAGTTGTTGAAGAACACTACTGTGTCGAGGAGACCATGGTATAAGACGTCGATCTTGTTATGTCAAACTTTCACTTTAAAACTTCTATCTATCTATTATATTAAAACCTCAACCTTTTATATTAAATGGTCAATCTTTTATTTTGAAATCTCTACATTTCAATTTAAGACCTCTACCTTTTAAGTTAAAACTTCTATCTTTTATGTTAAACCTCTATCTTTTATTTTAAAAGGTCAATCTTTCTATTTAAAACCTCTATCTTTTTTACCTTTAATTTAAAACATCCACCTTTTATAGTTCATATTTGAGCATGTTTACCAATTGATTCAAGCTCGTCTTACCAAATCTTTTTGGCGAGACCGTCTCATTCAAGTTTTTGCCGTAAAAATAAGTAAAAATTCAAAAAAAAAGTCAAAATAAATAAAGTTGGAAAAAAATAAGAAAAGTTCAAAAACAATCAGAAAAATTAGAAAAATTAAGATAAAATAAGTGAAAATAAATTCAATGCAACATGCCCTAATTCGCTATGAAATATAAGTAAGAGTCAAGGACATCGTACACAAACCGCGAACACACATTATTAGAAGAGACCGTCTACTTTTATTATAAAAGTAGATCAACTATTTACTAAGTAAATTTTCTTATGCCCCCTACAAGCCAAATTACTTGTAAATTTATATGCCTTTATTGGGCCAGTATGACGGTCTGTTCCAAGACAAGCTGAACCGCGAAAGGCACCTCTTACCCTTAGATTGAATCGTGGGAAGCCCCAAAAAACAAGGACAACCAAAATAGCAAAAAGACCAAAATAAACTAAAAAGAACAGACAGAAAAAAATAAAAGAAAAACCACATCCCTGGAACCCTGAATCTCATCAACCCAAAAAGCAAAATCCTACGCACATTTCCCTTCTAAAAATCCTCCAAATTAATTATTTTTCCACCTCGAAAACACCCAATCATATAAATAATCACACCCCACAAACAAAAAAAAAAAAAAAACAAGAAATTGAGAGAAAGATAGAGAGAGATGGATGAGAAAAGTAGTAGACAGAGAAAGAGTGTTCGTTGGTTTGTTCTGAACAACAACAAGAGCTGCTTATTGTTGGTTAAATCAAATCCTACTACACAAACAACAATCACAATCTCTCTTTTAATTCTTTTATTATTATTCCCCCCTTACAACTTACTTACAACACTTCCTATCTTATATATGTTTGTCCCACAAAAACAAACAAACACTTAAAAGCAACACCAACAACAGTTTTTACTATGTTGTTGTTGTTCAACACTTTAATTTCCCTTGTTCATCATTATTACTCCTATTATTTATTATTCTTCAACTAGTATGTAGTACAAGCAATGTGCTAAAAATGAATTTATGATTATTCATTCACTATTATTATTTGAAACAAACAAATTCCTAGAGAGAGACTACTTTTTGGATTCCTAGAGAGAGAGAGATTAATAATATCTGCTTATGTTATGTTTATTAAGTAGTGACTGATTTTGGGAATTTGGAAAATTTGACACAAATTCTTCTTCTTTTCTCTCCCAACTTTTTATTTTTACCTGTCACTACTTCTCTCTCTTTTCCCATTCATTCATTCATTACTCAACCTTTTTTATATTTTCCCCTTTTCTTCATCAAATAGTAAATATACCTAACTTGGATTATAACATAATACTGTTTTTTGGGACATACCCAATTCGATTCCTTGCTTTTTACCATCTGGGTCGTCGTTATTTTGCCCTTTTGGTGACCACAGATCTGGGTGGGGAGATTTGTAGGGTTTAGGTGTTGGTGATCAGAGTATTTTGATGGAGGGTGGGAGCTCTGATGGGGAGAAGAAGGGTCTGGAAGAAGGAGGAGAGGGAGGTGGAGGGAGTGGTGGTGTTAATGGCGAGGGTAAGGCGAAGAGGAAGATGAAGACTGCTTCTCAGCTTGAAGTTCTTGAGAAAACTTATCAAGGTTTGGTCTTTAGACTTGTTTTGAAGCTTTTTTTGGTTTTACAGTCTGTTTTGTGTTTATAATAATATCCGGGGTTTTGTTGTTTTGGTGATTATGTTGTTGCTTTGTGTTTATAATGATTTGTGGGATTTTGTTGTTTTTGATGATTGTGTTGTTGCTTTTGGTCTGGTTTGTGTTTATAATTTGTGGGATTTTGTTGTTTTTGATGATTATGCTGCTCCTTTCAGTCTGTTTTATGTTTATAATTTGTGGCTTTTGTTGTTTTGATGACTGTGATGTTGCTTTCAGTTTGTTTGTGTTTATAATCTGTGGAATTTTGTTGTTTTTGATGGTTATGCTGCTCTTTTCAGTGTTTTTGTTTATAATTTGTGGGATTTTACTGTTTTGATGATTTTTTGTTCGTTTTAATACTCTTTTTCTTCATGTTTTCGTGTTGTACTTGGTTTGTTGATGATGTTAGTTGAAAATTTGCAGGATTATGTTGTTTTGGTGCTTTTTTTGCTCTTTCAGTATGTTTTATGTTCGTTATTCATCAGATTTTGTTATTGTGATGATTATGTTGTTCCTTTCAATCTGTTTTTTGTTTATAATTTGTGTGGTTTTGTTGTTTGATGATCTATTTGTTCCTTTCAATCTTTTTTCTTTTCTTCATTTTTTCGGACTGTTCTTGGTTTGATGATGATGTTTGTCTAAAATTTTTGGGATGTTTTCATTTTGATGCTTTTTGATCCTTTGTTTGCTCCTTTCAGTATGTTTTGTGCTCATTATCCGTCAGATTTTGTTGTTTTGATGATTTTGTGTTCATTCTGTTTTGCGTGTTTGTTAGTTTGAATTTTTTCGTTCAAATTGGTGGCGTTTTGCTCTTTTGATGATATTGCTTGCTGTGTAAATTGTTGCTAAGATGAAAACTTTGTGTGTTTGTGATAAGTTTGTGGTTGATTTGGTGAGATTATGTTGTTGTAGTGGAGACATACCCTTCAGAAGCCTTGAGGCAAGAGCTATCAACCCAATTAGGGCTCACAGATCGGCAGTTACAGATGTGGTTCTGCCACAGGAGGTTGAAGGACAGGAAAGGGGGCCCGTCAGGGTCTGGAAAGCGGTCTAAAAAAGGGGAGGCCTCTCCTGCTGCTGGTTCGGCTGGCGCTGGTGGTGGGACTTCGCCCCTGCCGCTACCTGCAGCAGCAGCCAAAGATGAGATGTTGGGTGGTGAGTTTGGTAATGAGCATGGGTCAGGCTCTGGGTCGGGCTCTAGTCCATACGGGCATACAGAGGGACGTCGGAGCTTTGTAGGACGGCCTGGGGTTGCTGTGCCTAGGCTTAGTGGGCCAGGCAGGTACTATGAGCCTCCTGCTCAATCAGTGGCTGAGCTTCGGGCTATTGCATTTGTCGAAGCTCAGCTTGGAGAGCCATTAAGGGAGGATGGACCTGCTCTAGGAATGGAGTTTGATCCTTTGCCTCCTGGTGCTTTTGGTGCTCCCATTGGTAAGTTTGAGTTAGGTTGTTGTTTCTGGTTCATATATTGTTGGATTATAGAGTCAAGCTGACATATGATTTCAAGCAGAAATTTTTTATGCCTTCGTACCATTTTTTATGATCCATAAAATTCTTGCTGGCTGATTAGCATAGTCTATGATGATACATACTGTATGAGGGATTGTGACATGTGTATGTCATTTACAATAGATGCGTTTCAGTTTACTCAGCTGGCTGCTCTGTGATTTGGAATATTTCACTCTACTATAATAAAGACAAAAGGAGTCAAGCTGTGTCCTTGCTGTTAATGATGTATGGTTGTTAGGGAGAATACAGTTCCCCATAAAACATTTGAACTACCATTATCACACTATCATCACAATTGGTGATTTCAGCCTTGGGAGTGAAATTAATTTTTTCACACTTCCTTTCTTTGTGTATAAGAAATAGGTGCCTGATTTGTTCAGAAATGTGTTAGTAGAGACTGATTTCACTTGTGTCCGTAACCCCTATAAAAGATTAGCGCGCTAAAAAACTGTAAACAAATAGTTGATGTCAACATCTCAACATTTTTTGATTGTGTAAAATACTAATGAATAACATATTAATTTATGCTGGATAGTTACTTATTTTATGTTTCCTCCCTTATGTCTTTGTAGCGACTTCAGGGGCGTCACAGAAACAAGCTGGACGAGGATATGAGGCTCCTTTGTTTGAGCGAGCTGATGCTAAAGCTGGCAAGGTTGGTTACAGTAAAATCCACGGAATGATTCGGCAGTTTCTGATTTTTGAATCTTTTCCATATCCCTGTATTAAAGCGATTCCCCTATGTGAATAATGATTTATCCTCAGAAAAAATGTGGATGCAAATGACTATAATGCAGATTCTTGATTTGTGCTACCTATAAACCAGACCTCAGGGGTAAAGTGATATGCAAAAAAGTAAAAAAAAAAAAAAATGAATGAGCCAATAAGAAATGCCGGAGTTTCATACTCAAAAGTTGTATTTACTCATATCAAACTCTTTCCTTAGGTAGTAGCGTCACTCAATATGGAGGATACAGTTAGGGGTTTTAGTCAACGTTAGAGGAGCATGCATAATAACGCGCTTATTATTGAAAATTTTTATCCAATTTTGTTCAAGATTGTATTATTTATTTACAATCATGCTAGTGATTCATTGATATGCCAACTAATACTTCGTGAAGGTTTACCGTGGTGTGGCTTTGGTCAGAATGATGATCTTTTGAAGATAAAATTATTGAGTTTTTACAGAATTGGCCATTGAGAGATGTGAATGAGGACTTTCAGAATATTAATTTCCTTATAGAGTAAATTATGATGAAAGTGATCCCTTGTTAGGCCCTACGGTGAGGAAACCTGTAATATAAACTGTATCATGAACTTATTCTCTGAAATGCTGCTAAAATATTCCTGTTTATTTTCTTATTACCAAACTTTTTAGCTTCAGCAGACGATGAGCATGTCCTGTATCCTCTACTTTAATTCTCTACGTTTTATTTGCTTTGCTATTGACTGCCTATTGACCTATGCATGTCTTTTAGCAGGGTTCTGGGAGGGCTTTGCATGAATATCAATTTCTTCCAGAGCAGCCAACTGTTAGGAGTGACTCTTATGAAAGAGTTTCTCAGTCTCACTACTATGGCTCACCTACTGATGGCCCGGGCACTAAGACTCCCCCATCATCTAGTGGGCGGTCGTACATGCATGCTTATGAAGAAGTGCCCGTAGCGTATGGTCTGCCAAATCAGATGCCAAGTCTTAGCTTGACACCTCAGCAGGGTAAGATAGGGAGCCTCATGCCTTCTAGTTCAGCAGACTATGATAGCATTGCACGGAAATCTCCATATGTTGGAATGGGCATGGAATCACCCTTCACCGCGAACCCAATAACAGGACTGGATGGCGCTCTTGTGCCATCCGAGAGACATGTCACACTGGAGGATGAAGCTGTCAGGCTGGAGAGGAAGCGCAAGGTATTATTGATAATATATTCTCTTTTAGAGATCTGGTCAGGGCTTTTTTCATGGAATATTGGAATGTTTCTATTGTTGGCAAATAGTTGGCCTATAAGCCTTCAGTTGGGACTTGGTTAGTTTGTTCCTGTTGTGGCCTTTTATTCTTATGTCCTGGCAAATTTACAATTTCAGTTTGACGAAGCAAGAGTAGCCAAGGAAATTGAAGCTCATGAAAAAAGAATGCGTAAAGAGCTAGAGAAACAGGATATTCTAAGGCGGAAGGTACTTCGGCTTCTGGAATTGTAGTGTTCTACCTTCTATATTTTTTTTTTCTGTTGCATTACACCCGTTACTGACGCTATATCTTTCGTGCTTTAAGAGAGAAGAACAAATGAAGAAGGAAATGGAGAGACAGGACCGTGAACGCAGGAAGGAAGAGGAGAGGCTGTTGCGTGAAAGGCTAAGAGAAGAGGAAAGATATCAGAAGGAGCAAAAGCGCGAAATGGAACGGAGAGAGAAGTTTTTGTTGAGAGAGACTGTTAGGGTATGTTTGTACTTACTTTTTTAGGTTTACAGTTAATTGGAGCTACCTAACTATTTGGCCCTATCTCAGGCTGAGAAAATGAAGCAAAAGGAAGAGCTGCGTAGGGAAAGAGAAGCAGCTAGACAGAAAGCTGCAAATGATAGAGCTGTTGCCCGCAGACTCGCTAAAGAATCGATGGAGCTTATTGAAGATGAAAGATTGGAGCTAATGGAGATAGCTGCTGCAAGGAAGGGCTTGCCATCCATCGTATCACTTGATAGTGAAACTTTGCAGAATCTTGATTCATTTAGAGGTAGCCATTCTCTGACCTACCTTGACTGTTGATTTACAAGAAGTTTCTTATATGCTTATGCAAGTCTTGGAAAAAAGTTCCCTACCAAAGTGGGCTGCTGAGAATGCTTCTTTTGTTATCCCTTTTCTTTTATCCATACTCCGTAAATGTTTCTAAACTAATGAAGAAGTTTTTGCTGAAAAATAGTACAAACTGTAATGAACATCAGAATGTTGCAGTGGCAAGATTTCTAAAAGAATGGTTAAGACAGGAGGATGTTTTGCTTTTTCTGGTGAAAGATTTTTTGAAGTGAGATTTTCTATGGAAAGTATGTTCCAGAAAAAATAAAAAACTGCTCTATAGCAGATGGTTGGTGTTATTACTTAGAATCCTCCTACAGCCTGCTACTTTGGTTGCTACGAGCTGACTTCACAGGATGCCTTGATACTCCCTTCTTGAGGGTCATCATTGTTCAACTTCTGCAATTGTTAGGGGTAGTAGAGGAGTGCATCAGAGATATACAGCAATAGTGGTTATTTTGGTTAGTCTATCTGAAAAAGACCAGTGTTATTAATTGGACAATAGTCTAAAACATAGCAACAAACTGGGTACAATAGATTTTATTGCAGGGCACGGTAAAAAGACTCGTATTTGGATGTCTTTGCAATTGGTAAGCTGGCTTCAGTCTGCATGGTTCACACCCTATATTCAGCCCAAACTAGATTTGATGTGGAAAAAGCTTTTGTGTTTTCATTATTTGAAATGATAGACTAGGGAAACCAGTTTTGTGACAACTAAACCTGCCAAAACCAAATACTGTAGAAGCTAAATGTTAAACAGTTGCCGTATTTCCAGTGCATGGCAACTTTCATATCTTACATATTTTTTACTAATGCACACAAAAATGTTTGCTATATAGATATGCTACGGGTGTTTCCACCAAAGTCTGTGCAGCTGAAGAAGCCTTTTGCAGTAAAGCCGTGGCTGGGTTCTGAGGTGAATGTGGGAAATCTGTTGATGGTAAGACTCCTCATGCTTAACATTAGAGTTCGTTTCTGTTCAGATTCTGAGTTGACCAGCGAACATAAGATATGTAACATCTAGTTGAAGATGCACTCTGTCCCTTTTCATTTCTGGGTCTGCGGTTGGGTTGGTGGTCTTGATCTTGTAAAATCCAGTTAGATCTGCTAGGTTGTCTCTTGCTGGTCTTAGGAGAGACTGAAATCTGGTTTACCTGCAAATAGTATTGCAAACCTTCGCTTGCACAGCAGCTGTCTTTTGAAATATGTATTTCAATTTTTCCATCTTCTGTCTTTGGGTTGCATACTCATAACTCACGTGTTCTCATTATCCCCCTGTTGTATGTTTTATGTAATTGAACTGCCATTCTTTATTTCAGGTCTGGAGATTCCTCATAACCTTTCCTGATGTTCTTGGGTTGTGGCCATTTACTCTTGACGAGTTTGTGCAGGCTTTTCATGATTATGTAAGCTCATGGACTTTGAATGACTTCCTTCTTTTACATTTTTACTCAATTATTAGTCAGTGATCTAATTTTATTTATCTTATATTTTTTTATACATCCTGTTCTTTTAGGAACCCCGATTACTGGGAGAAATACATGTAGCTGTTCTTAAGACTATTATAAAGGATATCGAGGATGTCGCTAGAACACCTTCTACTGGTCTTGGAGTAAATCAAAATACTGTGGCTAATCCTGGTGGAGGACATCTGCATATAGTTGAAGGGGTAAGTGTCTTTTGTGATACTGCTTGTGTACTTAAACAATTTCATATAGCTTTCGTGGAGATTGAAGTTTGTTTTATTTGTATCAGGCATATGCTTGGGGTTTTGATATCCGTAGCTGGCAGCACAATTTGAGCCCATTGACATGGCCTGAAATTCTGCGGCAGTTTGCTCTTTCTGCTGGTTTTGGGCCAAAACTGAAGAAAAGGAATGTCGAGCACGCATATTCTCTTGAGGAAAATGAGGTGTGTCTTCACGCCATTGACATTTATAAATAGGTGAAAAAACNNGTTTTTTCACCTATTTATAAATGTCCTGATTACTGATAGTGAATTACATTGTCACTAGTGTTTGCTATACATATTTGGACGTAGTAAACAAGTAAAGTTAGTTTGAAGTTTCCAGTCTGACAAAAGCTTAGTGTCAACTTCTTCTTGCAAATACTTTAGAATTTCTACCTCAGCACATGGAACTCACTTATATTGTTTCATCTGTGTGATACAAATTCTCTTTACCTCTTAGTTAGAAAGGACTTAATGAATGCTATGCGACTGTTATTTTGCTAGAAAGTAAATATTGGCAAAGTCTCAAGATGTACAGTAAAATATGATGTTAGAGATGGCACATGCAAGGATTGCCTATAAGATGGTGTGGGCTTTTGGCCGTTAACAGCAACTGTGCACAACTATTCAGATATATTTTTTCCATCCGAGCTTAAGTTGCTGATATAGTGATGGATTTTCTTGTATTTAGCTTCTGTGAGCCTCTTCTGTTATGTTTTGGACAAAAATGTACTTCTCTTGTAGAACTAATTGCTTGTTTCTTATTAGTTCTAGACTCTTATATTCTGGTTATTGGGTCTAATGGTTCTAGGGAAATGATGGCATTGACGTAATATCTAATTTACGTACTGGAGCGGCCGTCGAAAATGCTGTTGCGATTATGCGAGAGAGGGGTTACGCTAATCCACGCAGGTCTAGGCATAGACTGACCCCTGGCACAGTGAAATTTGCAGCTTTTCATGTTCTGTCTCTTGAGGGAGGCAATGGGCTAAATATATTGGAAGTTGCAGATAGAATACAGGTATATGTGGTTGATTTTATTAATAGCAGTCTCATGATTGCATTAGATTATTCTGACTTCTAATTAGAGGTTTTTTCTTCTTAAGAAATCTGGACTTCGTGACCTTACCACAAGTAAGACACCTGAAGCATCAATTGCAGCAGCATTGTCTAGGGATACTAAACTTTTTGAAAGAACTGCGCCTTCAACGTACTGTTTGCGTTCCCCTTTTCGGAAGGATCCTGCTGATGCAGAAACTATTCTGTCTACTGCCAGGGAAAAAATTCGGGTTTTTAAAAGTGGGCTTGTGGATGGTGTGGAAGCAGATATTGATGCAGTTGAGGCTGATGATGTTGAGAAAGATGAAGATTCTGAAAGTGATACAGCTGAAGATCCCGAGGTTGATGATTTGGCTACTGGGTTAACTCCAAACGAAGATGTAAATCTTGCTTATGATTTGAATAGACATGAGCCAAAAGTTTGCTCAGACGATGCAAGTTTAAATTTGTGTGCCAGTAGTACTGATATTAAATCAAATGGACTTGCAATTGCAAGTGATGGTTTGTCACCTGTTCGTCTTGAAAGCTTCAAGGATTTGAAAGATAACAGATGTTCTGTTGAGGAATCAATGGATGTTAGTGGGATTTCTCGAGAAGAGACTAATATTGATCATGAAGACACCGATATTGATGAGAGCTGCCCTGGTGAACCCTGGGTTCAAGGTCTTATGGAGGGAGAATACTCTATTCTTAGTGTCGAAGAGCGTCTCAATGCGCTTGTTGCACTAATTGGTGTGGCTAATGAGGGAAACTCAATCCGAGTTGTTCTTGAGGTAAATGACTCATTCTTCTTTTCTGTTGTTATTATTCTTTTTCTGGTTGTTGTATTTTGGCCCCTGCTGCAAAGGTCTTTCACGAGTCTTTGGTTCTTCCTATATTTGAATATGGATTTCGGTATTCTGACATGGGAATCATGTCTAGGAACGTCTGGAAGCAGCAAATTCACTGAAGAAACAAATGTGGGCAGAAGCTCAACTTGATAAACGGCGCATGAAGGAGGAATTTTTGATGAAGACCCCATATGTCCCGTTTGCTTCAAGTAAGACAGAGTCTACGCCTGCACCTGATAGTAGGAGTCCAATGCTTGCGCTGGATATAAATAACAACGAAATGGTGGATGCACCTGATAATATGCATATTGATCTGAACTCTGAGAAGAACTTAACAACTCCTGATTTTATTGCGGGCTCGGACAATCTTGCTTTGCAACAGTCTGTATATGCTGAGAGATGTCGTGCTCAGTTGAAGTCTTACATAGGCCATAAAGCTGAAGAAATGTATGTTTATAGGTCTTTGCCCCTTGGACAGGATCGTCGACGCAACCGATACTGGCAGTTTATTGCATCTGCTTCTTGTAATGACCCTGGTGCTGGTAGGATATTTGTGGAATTACATAATGGTGGATGGATGCTCATTGATTCTGAAGAGGTTTGCTTCGTAGCTCATTTTCTGCAGTCCTCTTTGCTTTGGTTTCCTTTTACATGTTGTGAGATTTTCTTTTTCTTTTTCATTAAAGTGTCATGTCTTCTAACTTCACTATGACTGATGAGCTTCTGCTTTGTTTCTGTTTCTTTATTGTGCAGGCTTTTGATGCTGTCTTAGCTTCATTGGATGTACGTGGGGTCAGAGAATCTCACTTGCATGCGCTTCTTCAAAAGGTTGAGCCTTTGTTTAAGGAATCTGTCAGGAATAACGGTGCAGATACTAGTATGTATAGACAAAACAAGATATCTGTGAAATCAGAAGCTTCTGAAGTACCCGCTGATCCTGAAAGCAGTGGTCATGCTGATAGCCCTAGTGGAACCGTGTGTGCTTCAAATTCTGAGCCACATGAACCATCATCATCGTTTAAGATCGAGTCGGGCAGAAACAATTTTGAAATAAAGAGTGCCTTGAAAAGGTACAAAAATTTTGAAGAGTGGATGTGGAGAGAATGCTTCTCCTCTTCAGTTTTGTGTGCCACTAAGTATGGGAAGAAGCGGTGCACACAGTTGGTGGGCATATGTGATTCTTGCCATGATCTTTACTTTTATGAAGATAATCACTGTCCTACCTGCCATAAAACATACACTGCTTTTGACAAGAGCTTTAGTTTCTCTGAGCATGTTACTCATTGTCGAGAGATAAAGGTCAATCTTGAGCGGACTGTCGAGCGTTCAGATTATCCTCCTCCGAGGATAAGATTAATCAAGGCCTTGTTATCTCTAGTGGAGGTGATAATTAATAGCTTCGCAATTACATGATATTCTGCCGTATTTCGTTTGCAAAATAGCTAACTATTTAAGCTATGTACTCTTCCTACAGGTTTGCATACCTCCAGAAGCCCTTGAACCTGTTTGGTCAGAGAGTTACCGCAGAACCTGGGGTATGAAGCTACATATGTCAACATCCGCAGAAGACCTTCTTCAGGTACGCAACTTGTTTACTTTCTTAATACAGTCCCCTTTTTTTGGAACTTTGTGTATCCGGCATTTTAAGTCCTTTATGTTTGGTAATTGTCTTGTCTCCCTCCTCCCCCCCCCCCCCTCTTTACCTGCTTCTTTCCTTTTTGTTTTCTCTATCAAGAGCTTTACGGTTGAAGTTATTTGTCTGTTATCAGGTCCTGACCCTGCTAGAAGGTGGAATAAAGAGGGACTTCTTGTCTGCCAGTTTCCAGACCACCAGTGAAATGTTGGCTTCTGCCAACACCGTTGGTTATGTCGCACATGATGCCTTCAATTTGGGTGCTGTTACTATGCTTCCTTGGATACCACAGACAACATTTGCAGTGGCATTACGGCTCATGGAGCTTGATGCAGCAGTTGCATACCTACCAGATCAGAAAATGGAATCTTCCAAAGATATAGAGGCTAGGCAATTTCTTGTAAGTATTATATATATATTTTTAGAGAACACTGTTTTTCATATGTTGTCTTTACTAATGACTCCCTACCTCCCAGTCTCCACCATTCCTTTTGTTCTGTGTACAAGTCGCTAGAGGGTATCCCTGTGGGCTGTGTATGGTGGTACCTAGACATGGAAAAGGTGACCCTACTTGAATGATCTGACCGAATGACCTGACACGGCACCCAATACTGACCCAAAGTTCCAGACCTGAACTAGGGGCCTGACATATTGACCTGCCCGAAATGACCCAAACTGATCCACATAAAGTGCAAATATGTATTTTTTGGTTATTGTTAGATATCTATTTTACATATGTTTTCTAAACTATTTTATATTATTGGTAATACTTTAGGTTATATGTTCTTTATATCTAAAATCAGATCGCAATTTTAATCGTCGTATATTCTATGAATTCATACAACGCAAGAAAAAAGGTGTATAACTAATGTATTCCATAAACTCATACAGGGTTCTTTTGAATGAAGGCTCTTTCATTTAAAAAAGCTCGCACCCAGAATTTCATGGTTTAGATGAAAACATCTAAAAGGAAACCTTATTTTGATGAGGGAACTTCAAAGAAGAAAAAGAGGGATAATACAAATGATACCTACTAGGTACCAACTTCTAACGCGCCTGGGCTCCTCATTTTAGCGAAACGACAACTATGATAAATGTGACTTCAAGAGTCTCATTTTAAATGATATAGCTTCTGAAGTTCCCTACCCAATTAAAGTATTAGCTATCTTACAGTAGCTGAACAAAGCTGCTGTGCACTGCTAAAAAAGTCTATTTACAAGTCAGACAATTGATTGTCTTTCTGCGGGGTGGGGGGAAATACGACCTTCTACTAATTAGTATTTCATGGTAATGAAATCTATCTTCTATGGAATGTGGTATGTATCTCTAGTAATTATAAAGCCATTGTAAGCCTTTGTTTGATACACGTGATACATTCTAACTGTTGTCCCCCATTTTACATGAGAAGCTTCCGTCCAAGTACACTGTGGTGAGAAATATCCAAGAGGACGAGTTCACTAGTCCTTATGGTCAGCAGCAACAGCAAGATGCGTGGCTTGACCGAGGAAATGAACATATACGTGGGGGCCGTGGGCGAGGTCGGGGCCGCACCCGTGGTGGAAGATCCCAAAGGAGGGCTGCTGGGTCAAGAGGTGAACCTAGTAGAAGAGGTCTAGCATCCAACGAGAGAGTAGGCCAGGCACTTGGAGGATGGAAAGCACGTAGTAATCGTGGCAAAGGAGGGCGTAAGAGGGGTCGTCGCTCTGTTAGAAGTAGGCAGAAGCCCCCCGTCAAGAAGGCGCCAGTTGTTGCTGGTGGAAGTAGTTTTCCTGAGCCAGCTCTATTCGACAAATCTCCGCCTGGATTTTCTGGGAGAAATAAATGGAATGGTGAAGAAACTAGGCGACTGCCAGTTAATGAAGTTGACGTCATTGATGATAGCAACTCGGAGAGATCTGACTACGATGTTGAAAATGGGCAAGCATCTGGGGATGAGTATGATAACATGGCAATTGATGACTATGCCGCTGTTTATAATGGCAAGCCTTCCCATATAGTGGACGGGGGTGATTACAATGTTGATGAAGATGACGATGATCATGAGGAAGTGGAAGACGATGATGATCGTGATGAAGTAGAGGTGGATGAAGATGATGTAGATGCTGATGGTGGAGATTATGAACAGGGAGACTTGGATGTTAGAGGATATTTGATTGCCGACTCAGATGATGAGGGAAATGGTGATGAAGACCGAGAGCGTGGCGTAGATCAAGATGATACTTCAGATTCTGCATCGACAGATTATAGTAGTAGCGAGTAGAAGTAATTTCTTTAAGAAGAAAATTTTGGCGAATGTATCATGTATGGCCTAGCTATATAAATCTAGTTTCTATTTTTCATTTTGTAAATGTGTCGCAGTGAAGGAACAACCGCCCCGCCTGATAATGTTGAACAGATGAGGTTACAGTTTGGGGCTTTGTTTCCAATTGTACCAAAAGTTAATATAGTTTCTGACCAGCCATGAGTTATACTGGGAAACTGATATGGTTCCACTTGAATGGTTGACATTCTGTTTCAACTTTGAAGGATGTAGTATTACAGTGGCTCTAATATCTTTTACTTGTAACCTGTAAGCATAGCTGACGGAGCAATCGTAGGCAGAAAATAAATGCGATCTTATACTCTTTCTGTCCCACCCAATAGTTTACACTTGTATTTTTACATTTTTTGAGGAGTTATTTTGACCATTAATTACTTCAAATATATAATTGAGAAAGTTATAAAAATATAATCATATTAAAGTACTCTTAAATACAAACACAATCATATTAAATTTCGGTTTGAACCATTACTGTTCGGATCATCTCAGGTCGGGTCTTTTGGATCATGTCATCAAGATCTAATTTATTTGGTTTATATATCTAATCTATGTTTATATATAAAGGAGAATGTTTTCGGAGCTCCACATCGAATCCAGTATTTGGAGGAGTCTAATATGTAGTAGATTATTTGGAGGAGTCTAATATGTAATAGATATATATTATAGTTAAATTAGATAAATACTCTATTATCATATTATAGAAGA
>CAAKMY010071000.1:0-10881 GCA_901111285.1 Corrigiola litoralis
GAAATGAGTGGATCAGAGGTAGTATCTGACAAAATTTCCATAAATTAAAGACTTCACATAGCATCTCACCTTACCTCTCGTGCTACCGACATTCCCCCAATAATCCAAAGGTTAAAGAAAACCCAAAAAAAAAAAAAAAAAAGAAAGGTACCTTCATATAGAGAGTGAACGAGTCTAGAACTCTCCAAAATTAGGGACGAATGCCAAGACACACATCTGACTTAAAAAAACCTCGGTGAGTTCCGCAATAGGTCCGGCAAAATGGTCGAACAAGCAATACAAGTCTACTTCGCAGACTTCCAAGAAATGCCTACACCAAAACTTCATCATTCGGTTACCCAATTTGCGTAGCAATACCCATCCAAGACAGCAGGGTACCCAACAAAATGTAAACCCAAATCTAAGGTTCTTTTAAGATACCTTAGTAAAAGTCTAAGAGCACTCCAATGCTTTCCACTTGGGTTATGAGTATACCGACTAAGTCTACTTACAACATAGTGTAGATACCCCAATGTGCCATATTACCTGGCCTATTTAAGATACTTAGACTGTGTAGTGTGTCATGATAATTAGCTGTGCTCGAAGATGTGACGATCAAACGAGGTCCTGATTTATCGGCGTTATTTTCATACTTAGCGCAAAACGCCATTTATAGCCAAAACCGCAAAGGTCCGAAAGCGTACATAAAATCTATGTTTTAAGCCCATATTTCATTAGGCCTACACGAAACAGACCTGAGCCCAAGAAAAATTTACTTAGGCATCACCCCTGGTGACTCCAAACAATCACCAAAAACGCTAAGAAGTTACCTAGGCTTACATCAAACAAGCAGTTGCAGCCAGCCTTGGGCCTGGTCTCACCCATAATGACGCCTCTATAAAGGCTGGTCCAAACTCCCTCGTCTTCTCCTGGTCTCTGCGATAAACAATCTAAAACTAAAAACATTCAAAATTACTATTTTACCCATAAGTATTACAGAATAATTCAGAAAAGTCTCCCAACTCTTGAGAGTCTACTATAGATTTGTGTGTAAAATTTGAGAGCCATTAATTATCAAAATTTGAAATTTAATTTATCCGGTGAAAAAATGAAGAGAAGCAATGTCGTTGTTCATTCACTATACCATCATTATATTATAAAAAATCGGAAAACTCACGTGGTACCCATGTGGTTTGACAATTTGCACGTGGTACCCACGAAATTAAGTTTCCGCACATGATACCCCTGAGATTAGTTTTTTACCGCACCTAGTACCCCTCTACTAACAGACGTTAACTTTTCGCCGATAATTGATGACGTGACTCGTCATTTGAAAAAAAAATATCCGTTTCGCAAATGGTACCCCTGAGGTTTGCCTATTCTGCACATGGTACCCTCGAGATTTGCATCATTTCATGCATATATGTGTAACTCATTTTTTTGGAAATATGGCATTTGATACGACAATAAATGGTTTTTTATGGGCAATTTGGCCTTTAATAGGACTATAAATGGTATTTTTTGGATAATTTGACCTTTGATATCCTATAAATGGGGTATTGTTTGAATATTTGGCTTTAGATAGGCATGTTTATAGGCTTTTTAAGATATATTGCTTGTAAGTGGCTTGTAAATGGTGTTGTTTTGGAAAGTGATATGTAATGTCTTCTTATTTAGTGCTTAATTGCAGAGATACTTTGATTGTGCGCATTGTTTTTCGATAGAGCTATGAATGTAATGTTCCAAAGTTGCAGAATCAAGTCATTTTATTTCATAATATTAAACATTACATAACTTATTCTATTTTTTTTTAATTCATTGAGATCGTAGAGAATTAATATACTTGTTGAGTGTTTTTGTTGTGTTTATGAGATAATAGACAAAGTGGTTGTTGGAATCTACAATTTTAAGGAAAAACTAGCCGTTATTTTCAAAATTGGGTATGACATGCGGAATGTGCAAACCTTAGGGGTACCATGTGCAAAAAAGGTTAAATTCTTATCTAATGACGTGCCACGTCGCAATTATAGGTGAAAAGTTAACGTCTGTTAGTAGAGGGGTACCATGTGCGGTAAAAAAACTAACTTCAGGGGTACCGTGTGTGGAAACTTAATTTCGTGGGTACCACGTGCAATATGTCAAAACACAGGGGTACCAAGTGAATTTTCCGTAAAAAAAATCTTACTTCAGTGTCACATTTTTAAATTATATTTAGCAGAAGTTCTTTTGTTAAAATATAAATTTTGTTTTAAAAAAAATACATAAGCACTTTAATACAGTATTGAGTATTTCAAATCTGTGAAAGAAAATGATCATAATTAATAAACTAAATAACTAAATATTTGGTTTAATAAAATGAAAGGAGGGGAACAAACACTTACCGAAATTGAGTGACCAAGACTATTGAGTGACTGACAAAATTATAAAGAAAAACTATAAGAATTGCGACCGTTTAAAAATATTTGCGAGCAATTTTGATGGTTGCAATTCAATGATTCTCCTATTGTAAATGGTTGCGGAGAGTATGGATGTCTGCAAAAAGGACTAACTCGAATTACATTTTACACGGGAATAACAAAAGTTTGAAATAATAAGTGTTGTTCACCTAATGATTAAGGTTAATCAACTTTAGTGTTTATATTTATCTGGGTCCTAACTAGCTCCTCCTCGGTTAAATAGTGTTTCAGGATTTGAGAGCCGGATCCTTGCGGTCAAGAGAGGGTATCTCAAAGGAGGAAAACGGTTTCTCCTTCACCTCCTCATCTACTTTGACTCCTTTGTCTTGAGTTGAAGACGCGACATACTCAATAGACGGATCCTTCTTGATGTCGACCTTCCCCACTCTGGGCCAAGCACGGTATACTATCTCAAAGGTTGAGGTCTTGCCCTTCTCTACAGAAGACATTGCAGCCTTGTAGTGGAAAACTTTGATTTAGGGGTCTCAATTCTGTCCTTTATCTTCTTCTTTTCCTTAAAACAAGACAAGGGTGAATTGGCTAAGCACATATATTCATAGTTAATCCGAGAAGTCAAGGGAAACTACTCGGTACCTTATTCAACAGTTTGTCCTCATACATGGACACCCGTTGCATGATAATGGAATAAAAGTCATATAAGAACACGAGCTCCTAGAACCCTGGATGTTGCCTTTTTTCAGCGACATGATGATATCCTATAAAAAGGAAATGAAAAGACATTAGTGGTCAAGCAAGATAATAATTTAAAAGTATGCTAGGCTTCGCAAAATTTATTACTAGCGGATGTGAATGTTTTCATGTTGGCTAGACTAGCCAGGATGAGTAAGGCCTCTTTCTTGAAAAGGTCCCTCAAAGGTAGTCAATTCCATGACGCCCTTTTTCCTTCTTCTTTGGTTGCTTTGAAGTAAGCAACAATTTCCTCCAAATCCTCGCTAAGGGAAGGGAAGGGTTGGCCATGGGATTTTCCAACTAATTGCGTTCCACATGGGATAACCTTTAAAGTAATCAAGTTGCTTCGTCCTCTTCTCAACGAATACAAACTTATCATTCTAGTTAGGGTTGATTTTTAACAGCTTGATTATGTTTTTCTAGCCATCACGGGTGTACAAGGTGAACCGTGTCGTCATTTGCATTGGCCGAGGGTAGTGAAGCCATTTGAAGACATTCATAGAACTCGTCAGTCCTTGTAGTTTGGAAACTATAACGAAGCTCAAAATGTTGAGCCATGAAGTGGGAGACAGTTGGACGCCTGTGATCTACCACACTACCAAGAGCTCTTAGATAAAGGGATATAAGGGAAATATAACTTCAAGTTTGCATGACACTCCATTGATAGCTATGCACCCCCTATGGGGTCCCAAACTAAGTCAGTCGTCTAGGGCTTAAGGATCTTGTTGTGCAATACTTCGAATGTCTAAAAGTGCTCCATTGTGATTTTTTTGTCCGCTTGGTATTAACATGTAAGCCAAGAGCAAGAAAAAGATTGAGATCTACCTCTCTCGTACTTATGTTCCCATCTTGCCAACTTGGATCGACGATATCTGTGAGCGCACAGATCCGGATTTATTAGAGGGTACGCTCGAGTACCACCACTTAGGAGAGGGATACGGCGAGGCTAGGGACCTATGGACCGTTCCTTTAGAATTTCGGATTACCATAATCATTGCGTGGCTGAATCATGATTGCAGAACGAGTATGTTCGAATGGCAGAATGTGCCAGCACAAGGAAAATAGAAGCAGAAAAACCACCTGGGCTGCACCACCAGGGGCGGTGCAGACCAGGTACCATGTGCCACCAGGGGCGACGCAGAGGAGGGTGGAGGGCAGAGGCAGGCAATGCCTTTACAGCCCTCAGTTCTGTGCATTGATACGGAGTCGCCACAGGGAGTTTACGGTGCCTCGAAAACCGTTGCTTTTCGGATCTAGTCTACGACCCAAGAGGGTACATGAGATGTAGATCTGCGATGTGGGTGTGCTACCGCGAACCGAGCATATTATGTAGGACTCCTATGGTAAAGCGTATCAGAGATTCAGATTCGGGAGTAAAATTATCCAGATAGGGCATCGATAAGGTGTACCGCGCCTGCTGGTTGCATTGTGCCTCTACTAGTAGCTTTTTTGTGTTGTTTAATGTGAATCAAGCGTGCAAATATGACACGTAATCTTTGTATGAGGACTCTAATATTTAGATCTAATATATATTAGCACATATTAACTAAGTGGTCACTTCTTTAACATGCAATATTTTTAGATCTAGTAAATATAAAGAAAAGACTATAACTTTAAAACATAAGTTGGTAAAAAGGGGCCTTAAGGAGACATACGATAATGGTTTCCGCCTAGGTGCACGTGGTTTCCTCACGGAGAGCGATTTAGAACGATTTTTCGTTATGATGAGTAATGTCTACTCACATAATTTAAGTTATGATGCTTATGCATTCAAGAGGTTAACTAGTTATGCATGAGAGTGCTTGTGCTCTCTTACAATGCCTTGTTATGCCGAAGAATTAGTCTTGCGAATCTGAAAATATGTTACTTAGAGAGAGGTTAGACATAAAGAATGGTCTCAAAGAATGAATATTGTCGACCTGAATATCGGATTTGAGGGGGGTATTTATAGGCCGAGGGACACAGAAAGAGGCAGAAGTGGAACAGAAGTGGACCACCAGAGTCGTGCAAGGCTTTGCCACCCCTGGGGGTGTAGCCTACCACGACTCTGCATTACCCCTGGTAGCGCAGATTGGCTCGTCTAGTCTTCTGCTTTATCCTCTGACGCGTTTTTGAAGTGTTTGGATCATTTTTTACTTTGGAATGTACTGTTTTGGCTGAACTACTAGTAATGAATATTCTAGAGTTTGGATATGAAGAAATCTTGGTTGGCTGATGTTGTGTGTTATCAGGTGACTGCAATGCTTAGAGATTGACCAGGACTTGGACCTGTTGGTCAGCTGAAACTCTAGGAGCACTACAAAGCTAAGAACCAGAAATACTTTTTAAAAAGAATCATTAACGGCAATTTGGTAATTTTAGCAAAAAACCAGATTTATGAACATAATAAAGCAGAAACAGACCAGACACAACCTGGGCCAAGCCCAAGGCTGCATCGTGGGCCATGGCGCAAGCCAAAGTCCAGTGCTGCGCCATGGACCATGAGGCAGGCTAGGCCCAGCTTGGTGCCTGTTTTGGCCTGGTTTGGTGCAGGCTTAGTCCGATACTTCGATTTTTGATTATTTTCTGATTTTATGTCTTGAAATGCGACATAACCTGAATAATTGGTGTTTTGAGCATGTGAATAGCAGACTCAATCCGATATAAGCTTAATATATTTGTGGCCTATTTAGTCAAATGCGGTTATAAATGGAAATTTGGATTTAATTAATTAACTTAGATCGTCGTTCAATTGCCTTTCCAGTAGACAAAGCTTGCCTTGGCTCATTACTCCGTCTACACTTCATCATTAGGCATTTAAGACAATGTGACACATTGGGGTGTCTACAGTATCCCGATCAAGAGACTGGGCTTCATCTGCTGAAGGTTTTTTCGACCGAGGTGGGACTTCTCTAAGCCGCTATGAGCTCATTATAGGTATGTACTTTACCCGTTTTGTGAACTCTTGCTATAATCTACAAGGTTCAATATAAAGAGGGACAGATTCTCATATCTAGAGTTGTTGGCCCACTCCTGTTCAAGAAAAACCCTACTCATGTTGTTCCTATGAGTGACCCTAGGTAGTATTTATCGTTCCTATGATGAGGGAGAGATGAGCACGCGACATGGCAAAAAGCATTGAAAGCCTTACCTTTGATTCAAATCTAGTTGTAACTAGTAAACCTTTGAACAGAAAGGACGAGCGGATTTGTAAATTGGGCTTCAAATAAGTAAACTTGTACAGAAAAAACTTGAGGAATTAAAGCATTTTTTTAGAGGAAGTAAATGTAAATGATTGGATTTGAGTTACTCAAGTCCGAAATCCATCTTATGACTTCTTTTGTTCTATAGG
This sequence comes from Corrigiola litoralis, assembly GCA_901111285.1. Lineage (NCBI taxonomy): Eukaryota > Viridiplantae > Streptophyta > Magnoliopsida > Caryophyllales > Caryophyllaceae > Corrigiola > Corrigiola litoralis. The sequence continues at coordinate 6,457 of CAAKMY010071000.1, forward strand.
TAATCCTAGGCTCAATGAGGTACCTCATAGCTCAGCTCATCCTACTCTGCCTACCCCAATATGGCATGATGGTGCTAAGTGATCCTGAATCCTTAGTCCATCTTATGGACTTATCTTTGCCCAAGGGACATCCTCAACTAATTAATGAGATACCTAATGGCTCAACTTTGGGTTACCCCTAACATGATGGTGTCCATCCAAACAATCGCGGATCTTGAAAAAATAATGGGCAGGGGCCAAGGCTTGAACCCTAGACCTCTACTATAGAAGTTTAAGTCTAAACCACTAAGGCAACAGGGGCCAGATGCTATATTTACAAAGGAATTTGTACAAATCTAAAATCCCAGCAGAGGCCGGGCTCCCCTTCGGCTAAGGGAAGATCCGCCCCTGCATCCAAAGGCCTTAATTTTTTGCTTGGGGCATCCTCTGCTTAAGGAGCAATCGAGGAATCACATGGATATGTTCGGCCTTCTCGGCCCATCACCTAGCATGATGGTGCTAAGTACGTGGTCATTCCTCATTACATGAACTAATGTTTGCCCATGGGGCAACGTTGGGTCCACAAGGTGTCTTAGTAGGGCAAGGCTATCTATTAAAAGAGGTACCAAAGGATCATTCAAGCTCAAGTTATCCATGTATACAAAGGTTCTTGTATGACGAGCCTACAACCCCAACATCCCCATGGGGGAAAAGCGGGATGTACACTGCTTGTCTGCGACACTCTTCATCATGCACACCGAGCGCCGCGCATGAGCTATTTGTTATGGTAAAAAAATGCGTTTATGACTTGTCATGACATGTGGACTAATCAAAAACTGCCACGTGGCCCTCCATAGTACTTAGCACAATTGTGCCCTCCAAAAGCAAACATGTTCTTACATGGCAAAAGTACCCTTGGATACCCCTTTACATTTAGGATGACTAGGAGGAGCATTATGGTGTTTTCACTATCAAAGTGGCACACTTCTTGGACACGGTTCCCCATATATGCAGGTCCTCAAGGTATTATCAGATATGTTGAAATCGTTACGTGCAATCCAATTATTATATTCTAGTATTTACATTACACACTTCCAAATATAAGATACTGACTTGATCGTCTAATGGACGGTATCCCCAACCATCTTTAGGGCCAATTTATGTTTGCTTCTTTTTGTAGGTGTGTCGCTAGCATTTTCTATCTCGGTCAAATCACTCTTTTACCCTTATATCTGAAAGCACCCGGAATTAAGGGAGAGGCAGATAAAACCTTTACTTGGGGAGTCATGATAATCAAACTCAATATAAATTTATTTGTTGTTTAATAGGGGAAAAATGATACTCCCTCTAATATAAGTTTATTTGTCGTTCTCAATTTTTGAGGTGAGTCTTTGACCTTCACTTTAATACCAAAAATGCTTCATTACAAATTATGAAAGTTATATCTTAAACTCCTATTAAAAAGTACTTTTACTATATCAAATTTGTCTAATAATTAAGTCTATAGTTTGAGAGGTATTTGAAAGTCAAACACCTATCTCGAATAACAAAAACAACAAATAAATTTATAGAGATGGAGGGTAAACACCTTTTCACATGGCATTATCGTGATTTTGCTGATACAATGGAAAGGTAAACTCGTCCACAAGTGAAAAATAGTAGGGGCACTAGGGTAATTTTTTTGTCTTATTCTGATAGGCCCTCCCATAGTACCCAATAACTGCAATTGACCAATCATTCCTCGTCAAATCATAGATATATATTCTTTTATTGAACTATTGGACCAACATAGCTAGGATAAAATTAAACGTTAACACCTAAGATTTTCTAAAATAAGATCTTGATTTTCTCTAAAGTATCCTTGAGGTATTGCAAAAAAGTCAGAATACCCCCATGCTTTTTCGAAAAAAGTCAGAATACCTCTAAAATCGATTTTTCAACCTAAAACGCACTTAATAAACCCGGACGTTAAGCTTATGCTAACATAGCTACGATAAAAGTAGACATTATCACCCAAGAGTTTCTAAAATAAGTAAAGGAGTGAAATCAAAGGAAATGAATGTGTAATGTAATGTAATGTAATGTAGTAATGTGTGCATAATAACGAAGACAAACCGTAGGACGTAGAGCTGAAGCACAAGAGAAGGAAGAACAGAGTGAGCGAGGCAACAATATTGACCCAAGACTCTTTCTTTCCAACAAACAACGTTCCTTCTTCTAACAACCCAACCTCAAATTTATAAACACAACAACATCATCACAAATTCACAATTAAGGAGAAGATTAGGCCTTTTATTATCGAGCCATGCCTGGGATTTCCCTCCGAATTCTCCTTTTATTCTTATACTCATTATCCCTTCACTTTCTTCCAGGTTTGCCCTTATTCAGATCTCCCTTTTATGCTTTTCTTGCATTCTTTTTGATACCCATTTCTTATATTTGGATATGTATGTAAAGAATTGATCTTTTTATTGTTTAGAATAGTTTTATGTTGATGGGATGTGGAACCATGTGATCTTGCTGTTGAAATCATAATAATTTGTGGGTATCTCTTGAATTGGTGACCCGGTTTGTATGTTATGGGTTTGCACCTGGTATTAGCTCCTGATCTGTTAGGTTGAATTTGGGTAGTATAGAAGAATTTTTCGCTAATAGAAAGCCGCGGGAGAGACCGCCTTTTATCATCAGAATAGTAGACGGCGCCATGTTGGCCCAACAAAGGGATATAATATCTTTTATTTGACTCGTGCTTGTAGGAAGCTTGGGGTGATTTATAAAAGTAGACGGTCTTTTCCAAGAATTTGTGTTTGGTTGATTGTTAGGTTGCTATTTAGAGTTTTCTATGTTTGGGAATTTTGGGAGGTGGGTAGGTTGGTAATTTTGGTGCAATGTGGTCTTAAGAGATGTTTTGAGGTCTTTTATCTGGTTTTCTTTGCACCTTTGGCTGAGGAGTCTCGAATGGAACTGTGTCGTAGATGTTTTTTTTATCGAGTTCTGAGATTACTCCATGAGTGATGTGCACTGCCAGCGATGAATTAGGGTGTAGTTTGTTAATCAAGACAGCTCCGATTTGTGGGTCTAATAGAGAAGGATACTTCTGATTGCCTTTATTTTGTGGTGTGTTCTTCGAGCAGAATGTAAGTAGCCCTTTATTGAACCTTGCCTGACTGTGTTCGGTGCTAATGGATTTAAGGACATCGAAGTTGCTTTAGCTAGAGAGTGAATTTGAACCTTTATTGTAAAATTGTTCCTGAAGCATTCAGTTTGGAATTTCAGATTTAAATGTGGTTGTTGCTTAATCTTGTGAGGTGGGTGGACCGGTGGATTATTAGTTCTGATACACGTGTTAATGGAAGTTATTATTCGCTCTTTCATCTGTGATTCTTTACAAGTTATGGCCTTTATGTAAGCAATACCCAACAGGATGGTGTTGTGGATATTTAGTCCAGTTAGCACTGGATCTAGCTCTTAATGTGCAGTATGAATTGCGGTTGACGAGCTGAGGTTTGGAAGTACGTTGATTGAATTGGGATCACTTTTATGTTCATGCACTACCAACTTGCTAAATTGAGGGTGTGAAATGTATTTGTTCAATTAGCTATGTTGTCCAATTGTTGAACATGCTATTGTGAAAACAGGTCTTGTGCTGCCAAGTTGTTGCCTTCTGGTAGTCAAGGAAGCTTCTGATAGTCTTTGTTTTTGTTAAGAGCTATTCTTCAGGTAGAATGCCACTATCCCTCGGCTGACCATATGCTAGCTCTATACACTTGTTGAGGTGCATCTCGATTTGTATTTTGAGGGCATGGAAGCCTTATGGCAACACAAGAAAGTTGCTTTAGCTGGACATTAGTGTCTAGGGATTCAATGGCTCTAGCATGTGTTGAGCTAGTACTTCTCTTAAGAGAAATACAGAGTATCTGAGTTCCTATTTTTTTACCCCAATTTTTGATGACCTACCTCGTAATGTAGCTCATTGTCTTCTGGAAGTTTTTGTCAGTGATTCATTGTGAACTAGGCATTCATTTCAGAGGACCTGAATATATCTTTTTTTGGGGGTGCCGTTAGATAGTCCAAACCCAGACAATCTGCCGGAATTGTTCATATTTCCAGGGCTAATATAAATAACTGAAAGGAGGGCAGATGTTTTCTTTGTTGATAGCATTGATGCCAGGATTGCCAGCTTTCCTGACTTTCTTTGCTTGTTCGACACTTCGACCTCAGCACTCTTCCCTCTCTCTCACCCCCAAAACCCTGGCAGCAATGGTGCATTTCTGGCTGCTTTACTTCAATATCTTTTTTCGTTTGGGTAGGTGCCAAGGGTGGGGTTTGGATCTTGGAAGGGATCTGGAAATGGATGTTGTGTGCTTATAAATGGATGTGAGGCTATTTGAGGGAGTAATTAATACTACCTCCGTCCCACTCATTTCCCCCCATATTCCTTTTTGG
>CAAKMY010071011.1:0-10962 GCA_901111285.1 Corrigiola litoralis
AATTTTTGTGGATTATTAAAATATACTAATATATGCAATCTTATGAACCTGCAAATGATCATTGGTGCATGTACCAAAAACACTATTATTAAAACTTCATTGGTGCTATTGTGTATGTTTTTGGAGAAAGTTAATATTATTATTTCACCAAAATCATGGCCAAAAAAGACCCAATTGAGATATAAACCCAAGAAATAACCAAAAAACAATCTATATGCCTAAAGCAAACAAGAATGCATTTGAAGTACTAGGAAATCTACTTAAAATCCTGCAACATAAGCTAAACTGGATTCTTCTGACAATTTGTTGTACATTCTACTCCTTTTCCTGAAAAACTCTTCTGTTCCTCTCATACCATAGCTCAGCAACCATAGAAATCAAAGCCCCTTTCAAATCCATGACTTTAATGTTCTTCTGCTTTGTGAGCTTGATCACCCAGTCTATTTCATGCCTTTAACTCTAGCCCCTCCTGTGAATACTAAACCAGTCCAACATGGCTCTTTGAACATCAGCTGAAAATGGACACTCAAAGAACAGATCTTATTTAGTCTCAAATGCAGCTTTACAAAGGAGTTAAGAGCTCATTTGGGTACTGAACTATGGACTTTGTAACAAATCAGGTACTAACGTTACAAAAGTAATAAATAAGGTACTGGGGGTGATTTTCCGTTAACCAAATGCACAGAACACGATTAAAAGGAACTAAAGTTTTGGAATAAAGGGTACTAAAGTTTGGGAGTCCAAAAAAGTCCCTTTTACAATACCAAACAAACTTAAGGAATTACCTGTCCATTCTACAACAGAAATATGAAATTGGCGCCAAAATGGAAATCATTGTTACAGCAGGTCTGTTTCTCCATTCCTCTGTTAGCTGCCACCCAAAATCCAAAAAAGCTTCGATTTTACAACTTGCAAAATCTTCAGAAATTCCTCAGCACGTACCACAAGAATAATCCTACCATCAAGGCAGATTATATACTAATCATCCACCTAACTGAGAAAAAAAAAACTAACTACCACATCAATAATCCTACCATCTAGTGTTTTAACATGTATAAATTACCTCATGTCTGACTTGATTGGGTTGAAATGAGATGATCCACAAGTCTTTATTTAGCATGATCCTAGTAATATAAACAAATAAATCATTTAGTGAGAAAAAAAGCAAAAAATCAGTGAGTTGCAACTTTGAAACAGAATCTGAACCGTAGAGGATGGAGTGGGCTAACCTGCAACTTTTGGGAAGAAATCCATTGTTGACCATCTGAATCTGTAAAGGATGGAGTACGGTCCAAGGCTTTCTATAGTGGTAGTGGTCTAGTACATCAATGGAGTGTGTTCTTGACTTGCCATGGACTACATAATCAATAAGATTAATGAAACAATGCACTTATTTAAAAGCAAGAAACAATACAAAGGACATGACTCACATTCAGTGTTTCAGAGCCTTAAATGTCTGTGAAATATGCTCCTTTTCTTTTCCTTGGCACCTTAGGTACTGGTAGCATTAATTTTCATCTGTCAAGCATATTAGAACAAAATTAGAGAAAAAGTATTTAGAGCAAACATAATGAGTGGGGGGGGGGGGTTGAATCTAAAAAACTTAGGAAGAATTGAGGTTAACCTTTCCTAATATCTGATATCCATTAAGATAGGTGTATATCCCACAACCATCAGGAGGAGCAGTCTTGGCCTTTAGCTTGTCTTTAGGAGCAGTCTTGGCCTAAGGAAGAGCTGACTTGTCCCTAGGAGCTTCATTGAACTTTTGCTTCTGTGTTGTTGCAGTTTCATGAGCAACAGGTGCTTGTTGTTTGCAAGCTCTTTTGTTGTGGCCTTTCTCTCCACAGGTAGAGCATGTGGTGGTGCCACCTGCCTTTGACAACTTGTAGGACTTGCTTTTCTTTGGTTCAGAGGCTGATTTTCTTCTCTTAGTTTTTGGCCTGTGGCTTACTCTTTTGAGGGGAGGTGGTTTAATTGGGTCATAGTCTGACACAAACCATTCTACTGCTCCATTTACCCCTTTAAGCATATAACCATATGCTTTCAAATACCCTTCTTTTATGTACCAATAAGAGACATATACACTAGGGTCCTCACCATTCTTCCAAATTGCAGCCATAACATGGTTGCAAGGCACACCATTCAAATCCCAAGCCCTACAAGCACATGTTCTGTTTTGCAAATTGACAACATACTTTGTCAAAGTTGCCCCATCCCTAACACCATAGCTGAAATTCCCATCCCAAAAGGCAGACCATCCCCTTGCTTCATTTTTTGCCTTTTCAAGCTTTTGACTGATTCTAGGGCAAAGATTTCCCTTAAAACTCTTAGAGTAGTCCCTTTTTTATGCATTCTCTCTTGCAAGGACTCCCTAATATCTTCCAGCATTGTTATTATAGGTTTATGTCTACATCTCAGAATGTAAGCATTGAAAACTTCACTCATATTAGTGTCAATATTATCACAATTTGAGAAAGTTTGAAAATTAGCCCTGCACCTTTTTTGGTTTGCCCTAGTCACCGAGTCTTCTGCTATTTCAGGGTAATGAGCTACCATTTCCAACAAATCAGCATGTTGTAAGACCTCAGTTGTAGCCTTGGCCACTGCCCAGAAATGCCTTCTAATTTCTAAGCCACCCCCATGTACCTCCCTCAAATTACAGTAGACATGTCTTGCACAAACATCCTTTATGCCAATGGGAAAACACTTTGGACAACATTTATTAACCCTTTTTGTTGGTCAGACATAACCACAAAACCAGCCCCTTGCAAAGTGTTCAAGTCTGTTGCTAATAAAGCCAGAAACCAAGTCCAACTTTCAGTGTTTTCTACTTCAACTAAATCCCAAGCAATAGGGAACATCTGGTTGTTCCCATCTCTGCCAATTGCAGCTAACAACTGACCACCATATGGCCCCTTCAAAAAACAGCCATCTATAGAAATAAAAGGCCTACAACCTTCTAGAAATGCCTTCCTCAAAGCTTCAAAGAAAATGTACATGCTTTTGAATTGGCCCTCATCCATCTGGAACTTCACTATATTTCCAGGATTACTCGTTAACAGTTCAAGAGCATACCTATACAACAATCTATATTGAGCCCTACACTCACCAAGTACATCACTCTGAGCCAATTTTCTTGCCCTGTAACACATCATTCTGCCCACCCTTAGCCCCCAATCAAGCCATACACTATCTTGAATTTCCTCAATTCTCCAATAAGGGTTAACTTTAAAATTGGATGCATAAGTTTGGGCAATCCAGCTAAAGTTAATCTTCTTAACTTCCTTAGACCTACCACAATCATGCTCACTAGTAAATGTCTAACTGTAAGACAACCAATTTGTTCTACCCAAGAAGCCCAAAAACTCCATCCACAACCATCATCCTTACATTTTTACCCCACTCTATTAAAAGAGTTCCTAGTGAATTTGAAATCAATCCCACAATTAACAGCATATTTAACTAGAGCTTTTTTGCACTGGGTAGAATTTTCAAACTCTCGGCCCATAAAAAATCTGGTTTCTTTTGGTTTTGTGCCAACTCTGTATGTCAAGTTAGACCCTTTTCTTAATAGTTTCAGGTGACAATTATCCATATATATCACCTCATCATCAAACTCACTCACTTGACTATCAAAGTCTGACCCAGAATCCTCATAGTCACTACCTTCACCCCTTTTAGGCACCCACTCACTAAGTTGCCTCAAGTCCTCCATCTCCCTAGCTTTCTGTTTCTTTCTTTTCTCCTTTAATTGTTCTCTAGCCACAATAACCTCCTCATCATCATTATCACTACCCTTAGGGTCATAGTCTTCCTCCTCCTCAATATCACATATGATGGGTTCATTATTAACAGGCAACTTAGAGTCTACTCCCATTAAAATGTCCATAAAACTAGGTTGTGTCAAGTGTATAGGCCGACATTCATGCTCACAAAAAAAATGAACATACTTATGCTCAAACAAAATTCATAAAACTGCTCCTATTGAGGTCTCCCCACCCCATAGAATTAGACCACTTTCCATACTCTTACTAGGCTCCAAATAATGAACTTTGCAGATATCATTAAAGCCTAAATCATCAATAATCTTGTTAATATAGCCAGAATCTATACTATCAGGCAAGTTAATAAAATTAACTACTGAACCCCCTACATAAGTTAGATTTGGTACACATTCCCATTTCTCCCCAACATGAACAATAATTGCTGGTGGTGGTTCATTCATTTCTGCAATAAATTCAAAATAAAAGAAACATTTGAATAATGAAATTTGCAAGTAATAATAAGATTGTGACAAACTTTTCATTGCATAAAAAGATTTCATTCATTACATTACATGAAATTACAAGACATTACATGACATTCCATTACAAAAGGTGCATGTCCAACTTAGCTAAATTCTCCAAAACAATTACCATTTAGCTAAGTCAATCCTGCGCAAAATTCATTAATTAAAACCCCTCATTCTACTAAAACCCCCTTCTGATTACAAAAAACTACAACAGACTACCCCAACCCCAACCTCTAATAAGCCTACTGGTCCTCCTGTCCAAAAAGAAGCTTGAGACCATCAAGTTAAACAGCCCAATCCACCCTTGAATATTGCAGGCCCACAGCTATCTTCCAGCCAAGGTTCCTATCAAGCTTGGAGTTTTTGCTCCTCAACAAAGAGCACCACCCCCTACAAACTTGGGTTTCTTTGTCCTTGTATCTTATAACGAGCTTAGGGAAAATGAAAAGGGCCAATAGGTCAGTATTTGACCCAACAGAAAAGGTCGTGGTTGCTTGGGTGGGCTGAACTGGTGGGCATTTGCTCTTGTCCAAAAACACACAGCATTTTGGTTTGGGGGTGGGTAACCATTGATTAGTCATCCTACAAACACAAATTCAATTATTAATTAAACAAATAAACCATATTTTATATAAAGCCCAAATTAACTACTTTCCAGAAACCCTAATTTCAAAAACCCCTAATTTTATTTCAAAAAAACCTAATTCGACGATTAAATTAACACATACTTAATTTCAAAAAGCCCAACCCTAATTGGATAATTAAATTAACACAGACACTCTTATGCATAAAAGCCCTAATTTTTAATTACACCCACTAACACTAATTTAATTTTTAATTCAACAAGCAAACCCTAATTTTTCGGGCATTCTACACGAAATATAAAAAAATATTCAACATGAGCTGACCTCTATTAAATAATGTACATGCATATATAAAACATCAAAAAAATAAACAAGAATCATATTTTAATAGCAAAACACATGAACCACACGTGAAATATGCTCCATCTATTGTTAAGCAATAAATGAATGAAATTTATAATAAAAGAACACAAAACGTACCTGAAAAGCACATAATCAATTGGGACAACTTTTATTCTTCTTTACTGCACTCGAACTGGAAGCTCACTAAATGGGGGTTTCTTTTTTGGAAGAAAAAGGAAGGAAGAGGGGACCAAGACAATGACTGAGAATAGGAAAAGAGTGACTTTGGCGGGTACTAAAGGGGTACAAATAAAATGTTCATCTCAGCCGTTTATTTGGTTCTTTAAAAAGGTTACGATTGTCTTTTCACATTTTTTTAATTAAACAACAAAAACCTGCACGTGGGTTGATTTTTTTTTTTTTTTTTTTTGAATTTGCGTGGGTTGAGTTTTTTAGTAGCTCTGTTTGGTTTTTCGTCACCCCAGTACCTGATTTGTTACTTTTGTAACGTTAGTACCCGATTTGTTATGAAGTCCATACTTTAGTACCCAATTGAGCGCTTAACTCCTTTACAAAGTGTACATCTATCAACCAAAAACAACCCTCTGTCTGAAGCTGATCAATAGTAGCAAGTCTGTTCAAGTAAGCTAGCCAAGCAATAATGCAATACTTAGGCTGAGCTACACTATTCTAGATTGCCTTTGGCCATTTCTTCTTAGCTCCAACACCTTTGAAGTAATCATAAGCTCGAGCAATGCTGAAACTCCCAGTAAGTCCCCGGCTTATAACCATCTGCTCAACATCCATAGCAGTTCGTTAGCTCTGAATCAAACTATCTCTAATATGCATCAGACCTTTCCAAATCCAAGAAGCTGTCTGTGTTAACCTCACAGTCCAAAACTACTCCCTTGCTAGTAATATTTATAAATCCAACAGCTCCATAAAGACTTCCTATCTGTAATAAGATGCCAGACCCACCAAGATGGAGTGGAACTTGACAGTGGCTCATGTATTATGTCTTCCTTACCCTTGCACATTTGTCATTAATGGAATCCTTCTATTGCTTAAACTTCTTGTTAACAGGTGGAGTGGAGACCTTGGAGACATCTTGAGGAGGTCCGGGATGAGACAAAGCTTTGTTGATGCTTTGTCTCGCCGCATAGTTGTGTTAGTAGGAGATCGTGGTCCTCTGTGGTACATGGGAGAGAGACTCCTTCACCAGGTGGATGGTGTAAGGACCCAAAAATTCCACCACAGATGCGGTGAAAGATAGACATGATCCTGTTTCCAAGCATATCGAATAATCCCTCTCCCAGGAGAGAAGAATATTTCTAGGGACGTTGTTATACTTTCAACAATTTAGAGTCGCCACCTAATTTTATAAAACAAGGAAAAATACAATCGAACTTACAACTCATGGCTTTCACAAAAATCGATGGACAACCGAGGAACACATCCATAAGTCCCACCTTCAAAGGTTTTCTTTTAACAAAAACATTTAACTTTGACAAAACCGAATATAACACCAAAACTATGAATAAGTTAAGATGTTACATTTACATGACTCCATTCCATCCTAGGCACCAATCCACATAACGAGTTCGGGAGTAATTACCTTATTTTAACAGCTTTGAATTAAATTAAGTTTAATCTTTGTGTGTGTCATATCAAACAAACATGCATAAAAAAGCGACAAATAACTACAATATTATGTTATTTACATGATTCTGATTTAGGCGATCACATCACATAATTAAACTAAATCTAGTGACTACTTGTTTAACATAACAACATTTTACATGCATAACGACAATGAAATAAATCTAGCATGCATCTTAAAAAGAACAATAATTAGAACATATCAAAACACTTAAACATGATGAACAAATTTTATGCGGACAGAGTAACGAGAAATTTATGAACCCTCAGCTAGCAATCTTTTTCCTTTGCAAAATCGTGCCGTCGAACAGAACTCGGACCAAACAAGCTAGCCTAACACTAACTTTTACCAAATAATAAAACTTGTAGAGAGAGAAAGTAGAGAGATAATCCTTCAAGAATTGTGTGAAAAACTTAGTTTTCAAAGTGTGTCAAAGTCCCTTTATATAGGAACAGGGGAATTACACGATTTGGGGATGACAAGTTAAATGATCATATGTTTCTAGAGAGAGAAGCTCTCCTTTCTCTCTAGAAATAGAAATATCTAGAGAGGAAATGAGGTTTTTACTTCAAGCATGCTACTCAAGCAAACTTTTCCTCCATGGCTATCACCCGAGGTCGTCCATGACATCCATAAAAAATCACATCATTTTCTTCCTTATCAAAAAACGATCACAATGATATTTCTCTGGTCTCAAATGGTGTTGTTTATGATTTATTAGCTCAAACCCAGCTAGAAAATGACATTGTTCCATCCAAGGTTACTTTTGGTGCTTTTCTGGGAGTTTCTACACCTGATTTTCAAGAAGGTAGTCCATCTTTTTCTCATAATTCTGATATTCTAGTGGTTGTTAACGTAGAGGATGATAACTTAAAGAATAAAAGTGCTGATAATTCTGGTAAACCTACTGACAATGTTTGGACTTGTGCTGTTCCTAAAAAAACCAAGGGTATGAATGAAATCTTTTTATTACATGAAATTACAATACATTACATGACATTCCATTACAAAAGGTGCATGTCCAACTTAGCTAAATTCTCCAAAAAATTACCATTTAGCTAAGTCAATCCTGCACAAAATTCCTTAACTAAAACCCATCATTCTAGTAAAACCCCCTTCTGATTACAAAAAAGTACAACAGACTACCCAACCCCAACCTCTAATAAGCTTCCTGGTCCTCTTGTCCAAAAAGAAGCTGGAGACCATCAAGGTAAACAGCCACATCCACCCTTGGCTTTTGCAGGCCCACATCTATCTTCCAACCAAGGTTCTTATCAAGGTTGGAGTTTTTGCTCCTCAACAAGTAGCACCACCCCCTACAAACTTGGGCTGCTTTGTCCTTGTATCTTATAACGAGCCTAGGGAAAATGAAAAGGGCCAATAGGTCAGTATTTGACCCAACAGAAAAGGTCGTGGTTGCTTGGGTGGGCTGAATTGGTGGGCATTTGCTCATGTCCAAAAACACACAGCATTTTGGTTTGGGGGTGGGTAACCATTGATTAGTCATCCTACAAACACAAATTCAATTATTAATTAAACAAATAAACCATAATTTATATAAAGCCCAAATTAACTACTTTCCAAAAACCCTAATTTCAAAAACCCCCAATTTTAATTCAAAAAACCCTAATTCGACAATTAAATTAACACATACTTAATTTCAAAAAGCCCCGACCCTAATTGGATAATTAAATTAACACAAACACACTTATGCATAAAAGGCCCAATTTTTAATTACACCCACTAACACTAATTTAATTTTTAATTCAATAAGCAAACCCTAATTTTTCGGGCATTCTACACGAAATATAAAGAAATATTCAAAATAAGCTGACCTCTATTAAATAATGTACATGCATATATCAAACATCAAAAAAATAAACAATAATCATATTTTAATAGCAAAAACACATGAACAACACGTGAAATATGCTCCATCTATTGTTAAAAAGCAATAAGTGAATGAAAGAATAAAAAAGGTACCTGAAGAGCACAGATTCAACTGAGACAACTTTTATTCTTCTTTACTGCACTCGAACTGGAAGCTCACTAAATGAGAGTTTCTTTTTTAGAAGAAAAAGGAAGGATGAGGGGACCAAGACAATGACTGAGAATAGAAAAAGAGTGTCTTTGGCGGGTACTAAAGGGATACCAACAAAATGTTCATCTCAGCCGTTTATTTGGCTCTTTAAAAAGGTTACGATTGTCTTTTCTCATTGTTTTTAATTAAACAACAAAAACCTGCACGTGGGTTGAGTTTTTTAGTAGCTCCATATGACTTTTCGTCACCCTAGTACCCGATTTGTTACTTTTGTAACATTAGTACCCGATTTGTTACAAAGTCCATAGTTTAGTACACAATTGAGCGCTTACCTCCTTTACAAAGTGTACATCTATTAACCAAAAACAGCCCTCTGGTCTGAAGCTGATCAATAGTAGCAAGTCTGTTCAAGTAAGCTAGCCAAGCAATAATGCAATACTTAGGCTGAGCTACACTATTCCCGATTGCCTTTGGCCATTTCTTCTTAGCTCCAACACCTCTGAAGTAATCATAAGCTCGAGCAATGCTGAAACTCCCAGTAATCCCCCAACTTCTAAATATCTGCTCAACATCCATAGCACTTCCTTAGCTCGGAATCAAACTATCTCTAATATGCATCAGACCTTTCCAAATCCAAGAAGCTGTCTCTTTTAACCTCATAGTCCAAAAACTACTCCCTTGCAAGTAATATTTATGAATCCAGCAGCTCCATAAAGACTTCCTATCTGTAATAAGATGCCATACCCACCAAGATGGAGTGGAACTTGACAGTGGCTCATGTATTCTTTCTTCCTTACCCTTGCACATTTGTCATTGGTGGAAACCTTCTATTGCTTAAACTTCTTGTGAACAGGTGGAGTGGAGACCTTGAAGACATCTTGGGAGGTCTGGGCTGAGACACAGCTTTGTTGATGCATTGTCTCGCCGCATAGTTGTGTTAGTAGGAGATCATGGTCCTCTGTGGTACATGGGAGAGAGACTCCTTCACCAGGTGGATGGTGTAAGGACCCCAAAATTCCACCACAGATGCGGCAAAAGATAGACATGATCCTATTTCCAGGCATATCGAATAATCCCTCTCCCAGAAGAGAAGAATATTTCTAGGGACCTTGTTATACTTTCAACAATTTAGAGTCGCCACCTTATTTTATAAAACAAGGAAAAATACAATCGAACTTACAACTCATGGCCTTTCACAAAAATTGATGGACAACCGAGGAACACAGCCATAAGTCCCGCTCTCAAAGGTTTTCTTTTAACAAAACATTTAACTTTGACAAAACCGAATATAACACCAAAACTATGAATAAGTTAAGATATTACATTTACGTGACTCCATTCCATCCTAGGCACCAATCCACATAACGAATTCGGGAGTAATTACCTTATTTCAACAACTTTGAATTTAATTAAGTTTAATCTTTGTGTGTGTCATATCAAACACACATGCATAAAAAAGCGACAAATAACTACAATATTATGTTATTTACATGATTCCGATTTAGGCGATCACATCACATAATTAAACTAAATCTAGTGACTACTTATTTAACATAACAACATTTTACATGCATAATGACAATAAAATTAATCTAACATGCATCTTGAAAAGAACAATAATTAGAACACATCAAAACACTTAAACATGATGAACAAATTTTATGCGAACAGAGTAACGAGAAGTTTATATACCCTCAGGTAGCAATCTTTTGCCTTTACAAAATCGTGCCGTCGAACAGAACTCGGACCAAACAAGCCAGCCTGGCACTAACTTTTACCAAATAGTAAAACTTTTAGAGAGAGAAAGTAGAGGGATAAGCCTTCAAGAATTGTGTGAAAAACTTAGTTTTCGAAGTGTGTCAGAGTCCCTTTATATAGGAACAGGGGAGTAACACGATTTGGGGATGACAAGTTAGATGATCATATGTTTCTAGAGAGAGAAGCTCTCTTTCTCTCTAGAAATAGAAATATCTAGAGAGGAAAGGAGGTTGTTTACTTCAAGCGTGCTACTCAAGCAAACTTTTCCTCCATGGCTATCACCCGA
>CAAKMY010071022.1:0-16930 GCA_901111285.1 Corrigiola litoralis
CCACTTTCCATACTCTTACTAGGCTTCAAATAATGAACTTTGCAGATATCATTATAGCCTAAATCATCAATGATCTTGTTAATATAGCCAGAATCTATACTATCAGGTAAGTTAGTAAAATTAACTACTAAACCCCCTACATAAGTTAGATTTGGTATACTTTCCCATTTCCCCCCAACATGAAATATAATTGTTGGTGGTGGTTCATTCTTTTCTGCAATAAATTCAAAATAAAAGAAACATTTCAATAATAAAATTTGCAAGTAATAATAAGATTGGAACAAACTTTTCATTGCATAGAAATTTCATTCATTACATAGAAGTACTCCATTACATGATCTTACTACACTTACAAGCCATTACATGCCTAAGGGGGAGGGGGGGAGTTAAGGTAACTTAGCTAAATTCTCCAAAAAATTACCATTTAGCTAAGTTAATCCTGCACAAAATTCCTTAACTAAAACCCCTCATTCTACTAAAACCCCCTTCTGATTACAAAAAAACTACAACATACTACCCCAACCCCAACCTCTCATAAGCCTACTGGTCCTCCTGTCCAAAAAGAAGCTGGAGACCATCAAGGTAAACAGCCCAATCCACCCTTGGCTTTTGCAGGCCCATAGCTATCTTCCAGCCAAGGTTCCTATCAAGCTTGGAGTGTTTGCTCCTCAACAAATAGCACCACCCCCTACAAACTTGGGCTGCTTTGTCCTTGTATCTACTAACGAGCCTAGGGAAAATGAATAGGGCCAATAGGTCAGCATTTGACCCAACAGAAAAGGCCGTGGTTGCTTGGGTGGGCTGATTTGGTGGGCAATTCTTCTTGTTCAAAAACACACAGCATTTTGGTTTGGGGGTGGGGCACCATTGATTATTCATCCTACAAACACAAATACAATTATTAATTAAACAAATTAACCATAATTTATATAAAGCCCAAATTAACTACTCTCCAGAAACCCTAGTTTCAAAAAACCCCAATTTTAATTCAAAAAACCCTAATTCGACGATTAAATTAACACATACTTAATTAAATTAACACTAATTACAATAGCCCTAATTTTTAATTACACCCACTAACACTAATTTAATTTTTAATTCAACAAGCAAACCCTAATTTTTGGGGCATTCTACACGAAATATAAACAAATATTCAATAGATGCTCAACATCAGCTCACTTCTATAAAATAATGGACATGCATATATCAAACATCAAAAAAAAAAAAAACAAGAACCATATTTTAATAGCAAAAACACATGAACAACACGTGAAATATGCTCCATCTACTTTTCAAAAGCAATAAATGAATGAAATTTATAACAAAACACCAAAAAACGTACCTGAAAAGCACAGAATCAACTGGGACCGACAACTTTTATTCTTCTTTACTGCACTCGAACTGGAAACTGAGTAAATGGGGGTTTTTTTTCGAAGAAAAAGAAAGGATGGGGGGACCAAGACAATGACTCAGAATAGAAAAAGAGTGTCTTTGGCGGGTAATAGAGGGGTACCAACAAAATGTTCATCTCAGCCGTTTATTTGGCTATTTGAAAAGGTTAGGATTGTCTTTTCAAGTTTTTTTTAATTAAACAACAAAGACGTGCACGTGGGTTGAGTTTTTTAGTAGTTCCGTTTGCTTTTCCGTCACCCAGTACCTGATTTGTTACTTTTGTAACGTTAGTACCCGATTTGTTACAAAGTGCATAGTTTAGTACCCAATTCAGCCCTTAACTCCATCCAACTGATATGTTGTTGAACTGAGGTTTGGTCTCCATACAATGGATCATTTTCGTGGTGCGTTAAAAACTTGTGTGCTGCACAGCTGCTATGTGTGACTGCAAGGTTAATTTCCAGCAATTTTGTACTAAAGTCGTTTATAAAATATTTATTACTCTATTTCTCCACACTATAATAACGATTACAATTGTTTTTCATCTCTCTTTCTGACGTAGCTTAATCTGCAAAGTGCAAAGATAATCGTCATTAATGACGATATCTTACTAGATAGGAACCCAAGTCAACCATCATCCTATTTATCACCGTCCTTCATTCACGTATCCTATTCATCGAAACCCCTAAACGTTTTGGTTTTCATCAGTTTTATATTTCCAAATTCCTTAAAAAAATACTTACTAGGTTGAGTGTAGACACTAGACAGCAACATATAACACCTCCCTTTTATATAGCAAACTAACTTTCCCTCTAAATCTTTAAAAAAAGAAATGAATTTTAACAAACTTTAATCACCTCTATATATATGACTTGCCACTCTTTCCTTTTCCACCAAAGGATATACAGACATAGTCCAAAATCAACTAACATTTTAGTAGACCAAGACTCAGACCAAAGTTTCTGAGTTTTGTTTCTAGCACCACCTTCCCTACTATCTCTTTTGTTCCCACGATTGTTTTCTCTCTTGTTTAACAAAGATGGGGGAGAAAAGCAAGGGAACTTTGGTAGCAAAGAAGAAAAATGGGTCAATAAGGAGCATCTTCATGCATGCTGATGGTGTAGATTGGTTGTTGATGGTGTTTGGGTTGATCGGAGCCGTTGGTGATGGGTTGACATTGCCCTTAACATTGTTTATCACTAGTAAGTTGATGAATAATATTGGTGCGGGCAACAATTTAAATAACACTGAGGCCTTCACTCACAATATCAACAAGGTATGCCAATGTTTTCATCTTATTAGATGATCAACGGGTGTTCTTTATTCTATACAACCAATCATGCACGCTTTTGTGTTTTTCAGTGTTTGCAACCTCTCTTTAAAAGAAGCCTCATGCATGCTTGATTGGATGCATAGATAGATTAAATCCTTTTACTATTTACTATGGAGTAATTGTATTCTCTTGTTTCCATTTTGCTTGAGGAGGTTGAGCTGTGATTTCATAAAGTTGAACACAGACAGTCTTCTCAAACTCTAAAGTTTAAGATCAATCATTTCAGAAACGATGTCGATTAGGTATTAATTCAGTTGTGCTTCAAATCTTCAATGATTCTTTCAGATATTTGATGTAGTTCTTAGAACGTTTTTTGTAAAACTGTTACATTTTTTACCTCATAGAGTCAAAGGAAATGTCAGCTTTTTAGCGTAGATTATTAATGAGAGCAGCAAATTTGTGATAACTTTGTTTATGTATGTATGTGTGAAATGGCAGAATGCAGCGGTTCTCTGCATAGTTGCGGCTGGAGCATGGGTTGTTAGTTTCCTAGGTGCGTGCACTAGTTCACGTTCTTAATTATTTTACCAGATAATCATATTTGACTTCCTTTTATGGATAGAGAAACAGAAATAAACCCATAATATTTTAACTAATGTCACTGTTATGGGGTTTGTAGAGGGATATTGCTGGACAAGGACAGCTGAAAGGCAAGCAGCAAGAATGAGATACAAATATCTAAAAGCAGTGCTAAGGCAAGATGTGGGATACTTTGACATGCATGTTGCCAGTACTTCCGAAGTAATCACTAGTGTTTCGAGTGATAGTCTTACTATCCAAGATGTCATTAGTGAAAAGGTAAAAATCTTCAACGTATAAATTTTTTTTTTCAAGTAATTCGTTTTTCCTTGTCTGTTTTTTTTTTTTTTTTTTGTTTTTCAATCTCTCTTTCAGTTTCGATATTGTGGAAAGTCTGGAATGGTGCTACCATTTTATTGTTTATGTTAGTCTCAAGAATAAGATTCACAAGCTAAGGAAAAGCTAAGATAGAGTTTGTCTTTGGATCGTTTAGGTGAACACATATGCCTGTCTGTCTATAAGAATATACTCATATACTATTAGAGAAGAAAACGGTAAAACTACTGAATGCTACGAGTCTACGACAATTTAAGCTAATCTGTCACAACTCACGACTGATAAGTCACAACCGTGAAATAGGTCATCATGTGCACCATTGACAATAAATCTTAACATTTTCAGATGTCATGCATGCGGTGCATGACATTTCAGTTACAACTGTTGCACGGCACCACCACTGAGTCTTACCCTCCTTAATTTCCTCTCACATAATATAAAGTAAGGGGTTAGTTATGCCAAATAGCGTAGCATGCATGTATATTGTTTTGACATGTGCATGTGTGCTTACTGGTCTTGGAAATGTAATCATGGTAGTTTACATGGTTATCAAAATCTCAATTTCTGTGGTACGTTATTCTAGTTTTTGGAATTTCTTCAATCAATATACAGGTAAAAAAATGACGTTGTATATACGTCGGTAATTTCTAATAGTTTTTCACCAATGTCATTCACTGAAATTAACCTTAGGTACCAAACTTTTTGATGAACACGTCCACATTTCTTGGAAGCTATGTGATAGCATTTCTATTGCTGTGGAGGCTAGCAATAGTCGGTTTCCCCTTTGTGATTCTCCTCATTATTCCGGGGCTTATGTATGGTCGAATATTGATGGGGTTAGCCAGGAAGTTAACAGTTGAATACAACAAGGCCGGTAGCGTTGCGGAGCAGGCAATTTCTTCCATTAGAACTGTGTATGCATTTGTTGGAGAAAGCAAGACAATGGCTAAGTTCTCAGCCGCACTGGAAGGGTCTGTGAAGTTGGGGCTTAAGCAAGGTCTTGCTAAGGGTATAGCTATTGGTAGCAATGGGGTGACCTTTGCCGTATGGGCCTTTAATTCTTGGTATGGCAGCAAGCTTGTCATGTACCATGGTGCTAAAGGTGGCACTGTCTTTGTTGTTGGTGCTGCTCTCGCAGTGGGAGGATTGTAAGTTACTACTATACCTACTTTCTTTGAAGCTTTAGAAATTTTGTTATCTCCTCTCTTTTCAAAGATAAATGTCTTGTTTAAAAAATTTGTTTTAGTAGAACCTTAGTAAGAACTAAGATATTCGCCTTAAGATTACTTCTTGTGTTCTTTAATGCTATACATGTCTTCTTGCAAATAGAGCATGTGAAATAATCGCCTTATATGTCCAATAAACATACAGTTCAATGGAGTTCATAAGTTCTCTCAAAAATGGATGTTTGATGTAGACGTACATATGTCCATTACAAAATTTTGTGCTACAAAACCTCAGCATTCGGCATTATCAACTTAGACATCCTTTCATGCATATTTGCATGTGAAAGCCGAATTTATGCATGGAGAATCATTAATAATATCTATTAGATTGAGTAGTAGCCGCCCATTGTCGACCAGAGGATAGGAATTTTTTAGTACAGTAGTAGGCAAGATATATTCTATCTTGTATCCCGTGCATCTTTAGTAGGTTGCCTTATTTGGATGAAGGAAATCCCATTTGTTCAGTCATATATACACTCCTACCTAGTCTGGCGCAATATAATTTGCGGCTTGCAAGGGCGGGGTTCAATTGTAGTTTCTTTTTGTGCCGCACTCAAATTTCAAAAGAATCTTGTCAAAAGTTCAATTACGATGGGGAATAAAGGGAAACCAAGCAACTGATAAGAACAACAAAGCCCTGATGTTTAACATGACTTTGATAAATAAAGGTATGCTGAAGAGAAGGGAGGATTGGTTCTCTGTTCGGTCCTCTGCTTCCAAACCAGTCATGATGTTCTGTTTGGTCCCATCTCTTATCGAAACTCCTCTCATCCAGTTACTATATAATCACTTTGATAAATAGAGGTATGGTGAAGAGAAGGGAGGATTGATTCATAATATGAGACACCAAGTGAGATAGAACACTGATACTAATAAGATAATAATAATAAAAAAAAAAAGTGAGATAGAATACTGTATTCCCACTGCTTCCAAGCATACTACGCTTAGGTTTGAGTTAGGTTCTACGATAGTAAAGGGAACAATTCCAGGTATACTCTGTGCTTCTCTTCCTCTTATGGACGCCTGAAGTGAGCCTTCACAAATACAGAAGCAAAGAGAGTAAATAGGAAAACATAAAGAAGAAGATGAAGAAGATTGCTGCATAAGCAAAGAAGAAAAAAAGGATAGAGAAAAGAAGTAGATACAATAAGTTAAGATCAGGACAAACGCAATGTAAAGAAGTTTTAGCTCATACAAGTCTTTAATCTTGACAGGTATCAGTTGAGTGTGGTTGTTTGTGAAAAACATAATAACTAATCTGCCCGAAATAAAAACACTACAAACTGTCGAATTAAGTAATTTTTCAAGGACGTTAGAAGCATTGATCACTATTTCAATTTCTACTAATTTTTATAAACACACCCATTGTCTTTGTACAGTATCGCACATTGATGCTGGTAATTCATTTCTGAATATTCTCATTTGCTTGACATAGACATTAATTCATTATTTTTGCAATGTTTACAGATCTCTTGGTTCTAGTCTTTCAAACATTAAGTACTTCTCGGAAGCTGCTTCAGCAGGTGAAAAAATAATGGAAGTGATAAAGAGGGTGCCAAAAATAGATTCTGAAAACATGGATGGAATGATTTTGGAGAGTATATCCGGGGAGGTGGAGTTCAAAGATGTCGTGTTTGCCTACCCTTCAAGGCCAGATTCTATCATTTTTCGTGACTTCTCGCTCCAAGTTCCTGCAGGAAAGACAGTTGCTCTAGTTGGGGGAAGTGGATCAGGCAAATCCACTGCAATATCTTTACTCCAAAGGTTTTATGACCCACTTGGTGGCGAAATACTCTTAGATGGGATGGCTATTGATAAGCTCCAGCTAAAGTGGTTGAGGTCACAGATGGGGTTAGTAAGCCAAGAACCTGCGCTTTTTGCCACAACTATTAAGGAGAACATACTTTTTGGCAAAGAGGATGCTACTATGGAAGAGGTGGTTGAAGCTGCCAAAGCTTCTAATGCTCATAACTTTATAAGCCAATTGCCGCAGGCCTATGATACTCAGGTATTTTATGCGCTATTGATGTGTAGGCCAGCTGATTTTTGAGTAAACCATGATCGTGTAACACATTTTCTTCAGTGCTACATGCATGTGAAAGTGTGCTGATCAGACATGAAAATGTTTTACATTCTTCATCACCATATGAACTCTTTACATAAAACTATTTTTGATAGGTCGGGGAAAGAGGTGTCCAAATGTCAGGAGGACAAAAGCAAAGAATAGCTATAGCAAGAGCCATAATTAAGAAACCTCGTATACTCCTCCTAGATGAGGCAACCAGTGCGTTAGATTCTGAGTCAGAACGAGTTGTCCAAGAAGCCCTTGATAAGGCAGCGGTTGGTCGGACCACAATCATAATTGCTCATCGCCTATCCACCATTAGGAATGCTGACATAATTGCTGTCATTCGGAACGGCCAGGTCATGGAAATCGGGTCTCATGAGCAGTTAAGCCGGCATGAGAATGGACTTTACACTTCTCTTGTCCGGTTGCAGCAAACATCAACATATAATGATGAGAGAAGTTTGAGTCATCCTTCAACCTCGTACTCATCCATTTTGAACAATGCTGACTCCAGATATAGTTCAAGTAGCCGTAGGCACTCGATCTTGAGCCGGACGAGTTCAGCTAACTCATTTGGGTCCGCTCATGATCTGGCAACTGAATTAGATTTGGCGACTGAATTAGACAATGAACAAAAGGGCACACAACATTTGCCAGTGCCATCCTTTAGGAGATTATTGGCTTTGAACTTACCGGAGTGGAAACAAGCAAGTATTGGGTGTTTTGGTGCCATGCTATTTGGGGCAGTCCAACCAGTATATGCATTCGCAATGGGGTCTATGATCTCTGTGTATTTCTTGGACAATCACGACGAGATAAAAAGAAAGACAACGATTTATGCGTCATGCTTCTTAGGGCTCGCTGTATTTTCACTGCTGGTGAATATAACTCAGCATTACAGTTTTGCATACATGGGAGAGTTCCTGACCAAGAGAGTACGAGAGAGGATGCTGAGCAAAATACTCACTTTTGAGGTCGGGTGGTTTGATCAGGATGAAAATGCTACAGGTGCTGTTTGCTCTAGGCTTGCCAAGGATGCCAATGTGGTAAGTAAACCATATCTAGTTAAGTAGTTAGTAGTTACCTTAATTTCTGTTTTTCCTGCTTTTTTCATTGCTAGAAAATAAAACCCTAGTGTTCACCAATTGCTTGTATTTTTTTGGTTTTTCACCATCCGGTTATGTCCGGATTCGAGCAGGCTAGTACCACTAGGGGGTAAAGCTCTCCCCTTGATCTTTAACACTGTTTCATTTCGGGTCTCGAACCCGAGACAACTAGTTAAACTAAAACAACCTCTTTCCTGTTGATCTAAGTCATGTGGGTACCAGTTGCTTGTATTTTATAAAATGATACTTGTTATATTAGCTGTGTTATGGGGAATAATTAAATCCTAACGTATGGGATAGTCATATTAATATAGCTTTCAGGCTTATCATGTGTTTTCTATCAGGTCATGGATTATATCTTCATCAGTAACGTGTTACAAGTAGTTCAAGATTATACGCTTTGCAGTGGCCCATATATGTCTTTCAATAATAAATTTTGAGTAGCCGAGTCAAAATCTAGTTCTTTTTATAATAGTCTGATGGTTACTCGAGTATCTCAAAGTTAAATAACCAAAATTGTGTCATGGCTTACACTACGAGATGGTACTTCGCGATAAAATAATTGTAACACAGCATATTGCAGTTGGTTATTACGAACCTCTTAGTAGAATCCGACTTCTCATTTATGTGAAGGGCTTTATGCGCAAGTTGCTAGCCATTTTTCTTGCGATTTGAAAACTCTGATGTTACAATTCTGAGACAAAATACGGCCTCCGATCAAGGGTCAACTTCAATTAATCATCATTATACGACATTTCTTTTCTCTCCTCCACCAGCCTCGACCTCCACCAGACTCTATAATCTACCATTTCCAACTCCCTCTGGCATCCAAGTAGTTAAAGGGGATTAGCTCTTAAGGCGCCATTTGGTGTAGTGAAAGTCAAATTCCAAAATTTTTTATTCATTTTCAAATGTATGCATATTTGCGAAAACATCTTGTGCAAAAAAAAATTCCTTCCATTGTTATCATTCTAACATACCACTCCCATGTTTACACTTTATGCAAGTAGTGAGGATCTCTCCACTTAAACTTGTAACCCCAAAACATATATATTACTAATATACAGAGTATAAACAGTGACAGGATGATTGCACTTCCGTTTGGCTAATCTTTCTTCCCCTTTTATCTGGCTATTGGCAGGTAAGATCCTTGGTGGGAGATCGGATGGCTCTTCTAGTCCAAACCATTTCGGCAGTTGTCATAGCGTTTACAATGGGCTTAATCATTGCATGGAGGTTGGCCATTGTCATGATAGCCGTTCAACCCCTCATCATAGTCAGTTTCTATACAAGACGGGTTTTACTTAAGAGCATGTCCAAAAAAGCAATCAAGGCCCAAAATGAGAGCAGTAAGTTGGCTGCTGAAGCCGTAACTAATCTCCGCACTGTCACTGCCTTCTCGTCCCAATCCCGAATCTTGGAAATGCTTGAGAAAGCTCAGGAAGGCCCAAGAAAGGAAAGCATTCGACAGTCCTGGTATGCTGGCCTTGGTCTAGGAGCATCTCAGGGCATTAACATTTGTGCATGGGCTATGGATTTCTGGTATGGCGGCAAGCTCATGTCCCATGGTTACCTCAATGCCAAACAGTTGTTTGAGACCTTTATGATCCTAGTTAGCACTGGCCGAGTCATTGCTGATGCGGGGAGTATGACTACAGACCTTGCCAAGGGCGCGGATGCTGTAGGTTCAGTGTTCGCCATCCTAGACCGTGTCACATGCATTGAGCCTGATGATCTCGAAGGGTACAAACCCGAGAAAATAAATGGTCATATAGAGATACGTGATGTGGACTTCTCATATCCCGCTAGACCGGATGTGGTTATTTTCAAGGGCTTCTCACTCAAAATTGAAGTCGGGAAATCAACAGCCCTAGTAGGTCAAAGTGGTTCAGGCAAGTCGACTATTATCGGCCTGATAGAGAGGTTTTATGATCCAAATAAGGGGGTTGTCAAAATTGATGGTCGTGACATAAGAACGTACAACCTTAGGTCTCTTAGAAATCATATTGCCCTCGTGAGCCAAGAGCCAACATTGTTTGCTGGTACCATCAAGGAAAACATTATATATGGAGTTGGTGGCAATGTTGATGAATCCGAAATTATCGAGGCAGCGAAGGCAGCTAATGCCCATGATTTTATATCTGGATTGAAAGAAGGATATGATACATGGTGTGGGGATAGAGGGGTTCAATTATCAGGAGGCCAAAAGCAAAGAATAGCAATTGCAAGAGCTATTTTGAGAAACCCAACGATACTATTGCTAGATGAAGCAACAAGTGCGCTTGATAGCCAATCTGAAAAAAGTGTACAAGATGCACTTGAAAGGGTGATGCTTGGTAGGACAAGCGTGGTAGTGGCTCATAGGTTGAGTACTATACAGAATTGTGATTTAATTGCAGTGTTGGACACGGGAAAAATCGTGGAGAAAGGGACACATTCGTCTCTTTTGGCTAAAGGACCTAAAGGAGCCTACTATTCATTAGTAAACCTTCAAAGAACACCCCATTCCTCAAATAGCGAAAATTAAGTGTTTGTACCTATTATTCGGTAGATCAAGAAGGCATGTAAAACACTTTCACGATAGTCGTAAATCTTCGTGTTAGAGGAGATGAGTTACAACCATTTGTGTATGCCAAGCATTTCACTGCAAATCTGTAATTTATACACATATATTCCAAATTGGTCACTAAACAAGTTACCCGAGATTGATTAAGGAGGTTATTTTAGACATTTGATCTTCAATCATATGTTCAAATAAGGAATGTCATAATGTTATTAATGTACCCTAATCATATCCAATATATAATCTGTTGTAGTTATCAGTAGCAGTCACATGCAGAAATAGAGAGTAGCAGTTATAGTTGCAACTTCAGTTCCAGCTCAGCATATCAAAGATTACAGCTCAACTTAGAGTGTGTTTGGTAAGGCATTTCAGTCATCTTATTTGACTAGGTTGTCTTGTTTGACCAGAATTTCAGGTAACTTAGATTTTAAGGTCGTTTGGTAACGCTATCTGGAATGATTTTTAGCTACCTGAAAAAATAAGCTACAAGGAGAACCTGATCTAAAAATTCTAGCTACAAGGAGAACCTGATCTAAAAATTCTAATCACCTTAAATTTTCAGTCACCTTTTCAGTTTTCAGGTACCTTTTCAGTTTTTAGTCACCTTTTCAGTCACTTTTACCAAACATAGCCTTAATCTAGTAGATATTTATGGAATATGTTAGATATTTTAATTATAAGCCAATTACAAGAGCTATAACTGAATTTAGACGATGTATTTGGCCCTGCAACTGACTCTGTTAGGATTAGGCTGTTAGTTAGAGCAAAATATAAATAGAAGATTGTTAGCTCATTTGCTAGTAATAAGATATTCTATAATAAACACATTTTTCTCTGTAATTTTCTTCCTTAATAAAATGTCTTTTAAAACCATGTTTGGTTTCACTACTTTTGAAGCGATCAGGTTAAATCTGGTAGACTCTTCTTCATTTTTGCATTATTTTTTCTCATAAATTCTCATAAATTTGTTTGTGTTTCGAGAATTGAGAGTTATTTGATCGAGAATTTAGTTAAATTCTTGATCATTTTTGGTTGATATTTCTTCTTATTGAAGATTTCAGCAGAGATACTTGAAGGTCACAATCTGCTAACGCTTGATGCAATTATAAAGGATTCCTGCTAAAGTGTTCTTTTCAGGAAATTTTTTCATTGATTCTTGAATTTCTGGAACATTATTATTGTTCATAACTTAATACTGGAATCTCAGTAATCTTTGCTTCAACACTCTTAATATTGCAATTTTGAGATATTCTTGCTTTATTGAGAGGTATATTTTCGATTACATATCTTCACTTTCTCTGGATATTTTTGTGCAACAACTGCTTGGTGTTTTTAAGGAGAAATTTGTTCATAATTGATCGATCAATTTTCTGTTAATTCAAGGAAGCTATTATAAAGAGCAGTTTAAAAGTTGTTTTAATGGCTAATGATAGTGAAGATAACTCTAGTAATATGCAGAATCATAGGTTTAGGAAGGATCCATATCACATGACATCTAGTGATCATTTAGGCTTACAATTAGTTACTACACCTTTCATGATTACTTGAGTTGGTCCAAGTAAGGGTGTCAGAATGGCTTTAATTGCCAAGAATAAGATGTGTTTTGTCACTAGTAAGCTGAAGAAACCAGCACTAGACACATATGAACACTTTGAATGGATCCAAGTAGATCATGCAGTTATGGGTTGGATATTAAGGTCTATGACTCCTACTATGGCTGAGAGTATGACTTATGTTACTTCATCTAAGCAATTATGTCCTTGAGATATATGGTCAGACTAATGGACCGTTTTTATATCAGTTCAAGAAGTAACTAACACAAAGTCAGCAAGGTCAATTGACTTTAGCAGAATATTATGGGAAACTCAGGTTGTTATGGGAGGATATTCAAAGCCTAGATAGTTTTCCTGAATGTGATTGTGGTATATCGGATAAATGCTCTTGTAATTTGATCCAGAAGCTTGTAGATATAGATCAAAGACATAAAACCATGGAGTTTCCAATGGGTTTGGATGATGCTTATGACACTATCATAAATCAAATCTTGACATTAGACCCTTTGCCTATTGTTACAAGGTTTATTATCAGCTCCAGCAGATGGAAGCAAATAATCTGATCAAGAATTGTCCATCTTTGCAAAATAACATGGCTATGGCAGTCAATAATCTTGCATCTAAACCTGCTATTGGCTATCACAATGTCTCTACACCTGCACTCAACAATAATCACTCTCATGTGCCAGCCATATCTTTTGGACAGAATAGTTTGACAAGATATTTTAAGATATCTAAGTGGATAGACAGCTCTATATTGCACAACATGTAAAAAGTCAGGCCATACTGAGAAATTCTGTTTTGAGAACATAGGATATCCAGATTGGTATCCAAGGAAAAAAGGTTCTAGCAAACCCAGGGAGATATGCTGGTGATGCTTCAGACTATCTTTCTGATACACTTATTGGTGATCATAACAAGCAACACACAACTGTCAATCCAGACATGGCTAGTGAATTATATCATGAGGTTCTAAGAATGTTTCACAACCAATCTAGTGGTGAGAGTAGTAACTCTCATTCGGCACAATCAGCCTCTAATACTAAGCAACGTTTTCTTCTTCAGGTAAAGCTTTTATTTCATCGGTAAAACAACCTGCTTCTTTTCACTTGCAAGGTTGGATATTAGACACGGGTGCCTCACATCATAGACTTATGATATATATTTGCTCATAAAAAAACGAAATGTTTTTAAGACAACTAAGGTAGCTTTACCTGATGGAAGGTTAACAAAAGTTCATACAGTTGGAGATGTTATTCCAACTCAGCACCTGATCTTAAGAAATGTACTTTTTGTGCCTGAATTCAGTCATATATAATTTGTTGTCTATTGGGAGACTTACATATGACACATGTCTACAATTGATTTTTAATACATTTGGTTATTACTTGAGTTCGGTTTTCTTTGGCAGAAGGATTGGAGGTTTATATGTGTGCAGTGAAGCACAAGTTGGCAAGCACACAAGCTCTTTTAATTTTTGTTTTACATCTGTACATAGTTCAGCTATTTTGTTGGAAGCAAGTCTAGTTCAGAACATTTGTCTGTTCAGACTTTGCGTCACAGATTAGGGTATTGTTCTTTGTCTAAGATTAAGATGAAACATCTTGCTGATGTAGACATTAATGATCATGGTTGTATTTCACAATGTGAAACTTGTATCTTAGTTAAGTTTCATAAACAACAACCTTTTAATAAAACTATTAGTATTGCACACTCCATTTTAATTTTGATCTTATTCATGTGATTTGTGGGACCCTATAGAGTGCATACTGATGATGATGCTTCTTATTTTATGACCAACTTATATGACTATTCAAGAGCTATTTGGACATACTTATTAGTTTCTAAAGCAAAAGTTGCTGCTATCATGAACAATTTCTGAATTATAACACTCAGTTTGGCAAATATGTCAAAATTGTGAGGAATCATAATAGTAGTAAACCTGTTAATGCTACTTGTCTGAAGCTGTTTGCTGACAAAGGAGTTGTGCATCAAAGAAGTATTCCTGGCAACCCTCAGTAGGTTGAAAGAGTGGAGAGAAAGCATAGATACTTGCTTGACACAGCAAGAGCATTGATGTTCCAGTCAGGATTACCTAAGAAGTTTTGGGGTGAACTTTTATTGACTACAACTCATTTAATCAATCTCATGCCTTCTTCTGTTTTATCATAGGATACACCTTTTGCAAGATTGTTTGGTAAGCAGCCCAATTATGCTTATCTCAGGGCTGTTGGATGTCTCTGTTTAGAAGCCATAAAGACAGGTGATAAATCTGCTCCTAGAGCTAGGAGATGTGTATTCTTGGGCTATCCTTTTCCTAAAAAAGGATACAAAGTATATGACTTGGATTCTAAGAATTTTTTCTTGAGTAGGGATGTTTTATTTCAAGAAGCTATTTTTTCCATACAAACAACAACTTTCAGTCGCTGTTTCTGAGTCTACACCTCATATTGATCAGGTTCATCAATTTGGTGATGATATTTCTAGTCATATGCCTATTAAGAACTTTGACACAGTTTCTTTGACGACACAAACAACTTCTCCAGCACAGATTCATAGTCCTATTACTGAAGACTCTCTAGTCTCAGCTGCTACTGATCATACTACATCTCCAGTTGAATCTAATTCTTTTCCTTATATTTCTACCTTGGACTCTAATTCTCCAGAATCCTCAACTAATATGCCTAATCTCATATATTCTACCAGACTCAGAAAGTCATCTACAAGATTAGATGCTTATTATGTTCATCAAATTCCTACATCTGTTATTCCCACTGCTCAGCATGTTACATTGTACACATGATAATGTTGAATTCTTGACTTGTATTGCTGATACTCCACTAGATTAGGCTGATTTGGTTTTTTTAAACAATGTTTTGGACTTACAAGAGCCTAAGAACTACACATAAGCTAAGAAGAACTGGAAAAGAAACTAGGAACTTTAGAAGCAAATGATACTTGAGAGCTTATTGATTTACGAGCAGGTCAGAAAGCCATAAGGGCTAAGTGGGTGTATAAAGTCAAATTTAATCCTGATGGAACAGTTGAGAGGTACTGTGATACCCCACATTTGTGATAGAGAATTGATAAAAGCTTAAGAGGATTGATAGTTCATTTTATTGGAAAATCATCTACCATGGAAAATGATTTCCATGTGAAAATTGAGTTCATAATCTTTTTTCCTTGTTTGGTAGTACAAGGGAAACTATGGAGAGAAGAAAAAGAAAATAAAAGAAAGGAGGGAGGACAGAGGAAGGAGGGAAGGAGGTGGGGCTATGGGAGAAGAAAGAGAAGGGACGAAAATGGGCATTCCAAGTATTAGAAAGGAAAATTAGTCTTACTATGAGGAAAATGATCTTTCTCCCAATTTTTCAACTTTATTTTCCCAGTCCAAACCAAACAAAGAAAAACTAAGAAAATCATTTTCCTTTTGCCATTTTCCCCCAAACCAAACAGAGCCATAATTCCCGCACAAGAACTTGGATTATGACAATGAAGTTTAAGTTTGACCAATTTTTTACAAGCATAGGGACATGGCAACGTGGTAGATAAAATAGGGTAAATTACTATATGGACTCAGGTCCATCTATCTCCATGTACCCCAGTCCCCTTCCCCTCCCCAAAGTCTAAAAAAGAAAAACAGAAAATAAAAGCACAACACCCCAAGTCCCAATCACCTCAATTCTCAAAACCACTTTCTCTCTCCTCTCTCTCTCATCTCGCCGGTAACCGCCACCCTCTTTCCTCTCACCTTTCATCGGAAACTTCTTACTTTGTCCTCGATCTCACCGGAAACTGCTTTCTCTCTCCTTGATCTCGTCGGAAACTGCCACGACGCCATTGACATACACCGTTTTCTATCTTTCCTCTCTCTAATCTCATCGCAGCACCACGTCACCACCGCCGGATCTCACGTTGCTGGTGTTCCCGAACATTTCCCGGTGAATTTCGCTGAAATACGTCTCATTTTGTCTCGGCGGCGATGAAGTGCACGACGGCAGCGGGGTGCTGTAGGTGGCGGCGTGGTTGTGCAGGAGGCGGCGGAAGTAGGTTGTGGTGGCCGGTAATGGTGTGGGTGGGGAGAGGAGAGAGAAAAGGAGATTTGGTGTATATGAATATTGGTGAATTTGTGAAATTATTTTTTGACAAATATTGATGTATTGTTTGGTGAATATGACATTATAAATGTCACTTGTTTTTTAAAAGAGAAAGAAATTTGTTTAAAAAGCTGTCTTATTTCTAATGTTAAATTCTAAATTTTAAGCATTTAAGTTTTTGTGAATATTGACACATATTTGATGAATATGGCAAAAAAAAAGTTATAATTTTTTCGTTTTAATAACAATTATTTTGATGATAATGAATTTAGTGAACATGTAGATTTAGTTTGATGAATATGATTGAAAATTTTGGTGAATATGACCATCATCTTTAATGCACTTCCTTCTTCAAATTGATTTTGATGAATATGAAATTATTTTTAATGAATATGAAACTGTTATAACTCTATAGTTTTTATATTCATTTTTTTTGTTTGTGATTATAAGACCGTTTCTGATAAACTTGTTGAATACTACATCAATTTAGATAAATATGGTAATAAAATTGAATATTTTTTGACAAATATGTTTGCAAAATTAGCAAACATGATTATAATGAATATGAAAATAATATTTGGTGAACATGACAATTACTATTAATGAACATGACAATAATTTTTGGTGAACATGACAATAATTTTTAACGAATATGAAATTAATTTTGATGAATATGAAACTGATTTTGATGAATATGAATTTTTTTTTTTTGATGAATATGAACATAATTTTGATGA
>CAAKMY010071032.1:238-10413 GCA_901111285.1 Corrigiola litoralis
CCTAAAGTGGCATTTCGCCAAAGTTCAGGCACCCAATACGAAAGTTTTCCAATTTTCAAACTGCTGGCCTACAAAAAATCTGGTTTCTTTTGGTTTTGTGCCAGCTCTGTATGTCAAGTTAGGCCCTTTCCTTAATGGTTTCAGGTTACAATTATCCATATATATCACCTCATCATCAGACTCACTCACTGGACTATCAAAGTCTGACCCAGAATCCTCATAGTCACTACCTTCACCCCTTTCAGGCACTCACTTACTAAGTTGCCTCAAGTCCTCCATCTCCCTAGCTTTCTATTTCTTTTTTTCCTCCCTTAATTGTTCTCTAGCCACAATAACCTCCTCATCATCATTATCACTACCCTTAGGGTCATAGTCTTCCTCCTCCTCAATATCACATATGATGGGTTCATGAAAAACAGGCAACTTAGAGTCTACCCCCATTAAAATATCCAAAAAACTAGGTTGTGTCAAGTGTATGGGCTGGCATTCATGCTCACAAAAAAATGAACATACTTATGCTCAAACAAAATCCATAAAACTGCTCCTATTGAGGTCTCCCCACCCCATAGAATTAGACCACTTTCCATACTCTTACTAGGCTCCAAATAATAAACTTAGCAGATATCATTAAAGCCTAAATCATCAATGATCTTGTTAATATAGCCAGAATCTATACTATCAGGCAAGTTAGTAAATTTAACTACTGAACCCCCTACATAAGTCAGATTTGGTACACATTCCCATTTCCCCCCAACATGAACAATAAGTGCTGGTGGTGGTTCAGTCATTTCTGCAATAAATTAAAAATAAAAGAAACATTTGAATAATGAAATTTGCAAGTAATAATAAGATTGTGACAAACTTTTCATTGCATAAAAATTTCATTCATTACATTACATGATCTTACAAGACATTACATGACATTCCATTACAAAAGGTGCATGTCCATGTGCCTAGAGGGGGAGGGGGGGGGGTTAAGGTAACTTAGCTAAATTCTCCAAAAAATTACCATTTAGCAAATCCTGCACAAAATTCCTTAACTAAAACCCCTCATTCTACTAAAACCCCCTTCTGATTACAAAAAACTACAACATACTACCCCAACCCCAACCTCTAATAAGCCTACTAGTACTCCTGTCCAAAAAGAAGCTAGAGACCATCAAGGTAAACAGCCCAATCCACCCTTGGCTTTTGCAGGCCCACAACTATCTTCCAGCCAAGGTTCCTATCAAGCTTGGAGTTTTTTCTCCTCAACAAATAGCACCACCCCCTACAAACTTGGGCTGCTTTGTCCTTGTATCTTATCACGAGCCTAGGGAAAATGAAAAGGGCCAATAGGTCAGTATTTGACCCAACAGAAAAGGCCGGGGTTGCTTGGGTGGGCTGAATTGGTGGGCATTTACTCTTGTCCAAAAACACACAACATTTTGGTTTGGGGGTGGGTAATCATTGATTAGTCATCCTACAAACACAAATTCAATTATTAATTAAACAAATAAACCATAATTTATATAAAGCCCAAATTAACTACTCTCCAGAAACCCTAATTTTAAAAACCCCCAATTTTAATTCAAAAAACCTTAATTCGACGATTAAATTAACACATACTTAATTTCAAAAAGCCCCAACCCTGATTGGATAATTAAATTAACACAGACACACTTAAATTACAAAAGCCCCAATTTTTAATTACACCCACTAACACTAATTTGTTTTTTAATTCAACAAGCAAACCCTAATTTTTCGGGCATTCTACACGAAATATAAAGAAATATTCAACATAAGCTCACTTCTATTAAATAATGTACATGCATATATCAAACATCAACAAAAAATACACAAGAATCATATTTTAATAGCAAAAACACATGAACAACACGTGAAATATGCTCCATCTACCGTTAGAAAGCAATAAATGAATGAAATTTATAACAAAAGAACAAAAAAGGTACCTGAAAAGCACAAAATCAACTGGGACAACTTTTATTCTTCTTTACTGCACTCGAACTGGAAGATCACTAAATGGTTTTTTTTTGTTTGGTAGAGAAAGGGAAGGATGGGGGGGACCAAGACAATGACTGAGAATAGAAAAAGAGTGTCTTTGGTGGGTAATAAAGGGGTACCAACAAAATGTTCATCTCAGCCGTTTATTTGGCTCTTTAGAAAGGTTACGATTGTCTTTTCTCGTGTTTTTTTTTTAATTAAACAACAAAAACGTGCACGTGGGTTGAGTTTTTTAGTAGCTCTGTTTGCTTTTCCGTCACCCCAATACCTGATTTGTTACTTTTGTAACGTTAGTACCCGATTTGTTACAAAGTCCATAGTTTAGTACCCAATTAAGCGCTTAACTCCTTATTTTTTCTTAACTTGACTATTTTTGCTAAATTTATCTGAACTTAACTTATTTTTCTGGTGCTAATTTAGATGTACTCCGTACCCTTGTACTTTTTTTCTTCCAATTCCAAAGTAGCAGGAGACTCTTCCTCACTCCCTTCCACTCCCTCAACGCCTCCTTTTTTGTTAGCAAGGTAAGCCATTAGCTATACTCTCTCATCCTCCTCTTTTCTCCTTCCAATTTCATTTTTTACACTATGCTAATTCGCAATGTTTAAGCATGTTTTGTAGAAAGAGTTGATAAATTACTTTAGCTTTGCTTAACAAATGAAGTGAGAGCAAAAATGGTTTCTGATTATATCATCATACTGTACTGCTGTACATACACAAAACATGCATCATATATTTACAACTTACATAAATTCATTCTATGGGTAGCAGTAATCAAGGACAAAAACATTGTACAGTAACTTCACTAGGACAGCTATAACTCCCATTTCTGCCGCATAGAGTTGTAGTTTCTTTTCGGAAGGAAGCGTAAACCTGATGAAAATACCTGCTACACTTTCTTCTAACTAGTTGAATGTCGAAGTTGGACTTACAGAGCTCGAAGAATTCATAAATGAGACCAAAATGGGCAACAGATTTGCCTTTTTAAGTTTGTCTGTCACTTTCTTGTCGGACACTGGCATGTTGCTCAATAGACCAACAGCAGCTGCCTTTTCAGTTTCTGATGATGAAGATGAGATGACGCCTACAATAACCGGAAAATAATTCTCTTGTATGAGTTCTGTAGACTCTCCTGGCAAATCTTTAGACATGGTATAGAGCAAATTCAAGGCAGCAATCCTAATTTTGATGTCAGTTTCCTTAATGAAAGGAAGTAAAAGTTGCAGAGCTCCATTTTGGTTCATTCTGTTTCGGGTTTCAGGTGCACTAGGATGTGAAAGAATGCTGTTTAAAGCAAGCAAGATTTTGCATTTAATTTTTGGACTAGACAAGTTTAGAAGGGAGAGCAGCTGATCAGGTAAATCTTTATGCTCGAGGATAGAACCCGACTGTGCTAAGGTTGCAAGGATAGTAGAAGCTGGCTCTCCAAGGCTCATGAGAGAAGACGTGACAGAGAAAAGTAGCTGTAGTAGAGGAGGTAGGATGCCAGATTCGACTACATGTGAAATATTTTTTGTTGAGAGGGATAGGTTCTGTAAAGCGTTTAAGGCTGAAAGCTTGGACTCAAGCTTTCCTGTCTTAAACATGAAGACTAGGGGTTCAATAGCACCGTCTTCTCCAAGCAAGGCTCGAGTTTTATCTGTTAATACCATCCTTGAAAGTGCAGTCGCCATCAGAATCTTGCTCATTTCAGAACCTGTAAGGAGTGATGTGAACTGTGAATGGTCATCTAAACTGCAGGGTGAAAATAAGGGTAAATTTTCTTTATCAAAATAGCTAATTGAGTGTTCTATACCAGAGTTGCAATCACCACAGACTATTAGGCCTTCTGATTCTTTATCAAAGTACAAACAGAACATGAGGTTTTCGGCAAAAGTGTAGTACTGCACTTTATAAGTCGATCAAGATAATTTTGTAAGGCCAAAAAGTAATAATTTGTTTGTAATGTTTGTTTGTTTCTTTAATTTAATATAAGTCTAGTGTACAGTTCAATTTCCTTTGTTTTCGAAAAGTAGAAAGATAGGGGCCTGATCTACTTTATGATGCAAAAGCTAGGCAGAAGAATGTCGTATAGTAGTTTGATCCTAGTCACAAAGTGAATCCAACTTCAGTAGCTCTTTTCCTATCCCCAGGCTTCATTTGAAAGAAAAGTATCAGTCATAGATACCGTTTGAATGCTCTCTATGAAACCTCAGGAACAAATTGGAGGGTAACTTTGCGCGCCTTTTGCAAATAAAATGTGCTTAATAAGGTGCTTATTTATTACCTTTGCAAAAGTTGTTCACAGATTCAGCACAGATGTTCAGTTTGAAGACACACAGCTCATTAATATACAAAAATCATGTAGAGGGAAAATAAGAAAGAAAATTTTAAGGAAGAAAGGCCGCTAAAGCACAGGAAAGCAGCAGTACCTTCCCTAAGGTGCTGGATCAAAGGTAAAAAATAGCCAGCCTCAGCCATGAGAAGAGCATTTTGAGTATTGCATGACAGAGCACTTAACAACTTCTCTGCATTATATGAAGCGACTAGATCATCTCCATTCAATATCGCCACTAACATAATTATACACCCCTGGATTCTTCCAATCCTTCTTCGAACTGAAGGAAGATGCGAAAGACCAGTTAGCAATGCCACAGCTTCTTTCCGCTCCTTCTCATCTCGAGCCAGCGACTTCACCAATGTCGTTAGTGAATTTATGTCAGTCATCTTCTCCTGTAATACACATAGTCAGCACATATTTTCTCATAGAGCTTTAACGGACCAAAATTTCTTTATATAAGAAGAAAATATGTAGAGTACCTTGGTTTGATCATTCTCATGAGCAATGCTTCTTAGCACCTTGATTGTACTTAATCTGGCCAGCGTAGCTCCGTGATAGAAGTAGACGGTGTCTTCAAAGACATTCTGGTTATATTTTCACTATTTGTTCTTAATCTTCGATGGGTAATTAAGTTTGTTTAGAGAGTTACAAGTGAAAGAGATAGAGTTTGGGAATGAACAATTGAGCTTGGTCTTACTTTTGTTGGTTTGGGTTTGATGGTTTTTTGACGTGGTGAAACAAGCGTTGAGAGTGTGATGAAAATAGTGTTGAGGTTGAGATTAATATCGTATCTTGTGCCATGGTGATTGGTGAATTCTATATGTTTTATAAACCATGTCAATTAGTTAATGTAATATGTTAATACCTTTGGAAAGTCAAAAATGTTTGGGAAAGTTATGAATTGAGTTTAGCAGAGCGTTGAAATAAACGGTTCTAGACTTCTGTATGGCTACTTCTTGATTTGTTATGCCTTTAAGTTTGTGTCTGGAATTTTTAATTGACTTGATCATTCGTGGCTTTAGTTACTCAGCTTTTGTCAACTATGTGCTTTATGTGCTTATTGTGCTACTTGTGCTTGTTTGCAATGATCTGTTCGGGAAACTCAAGGAGAGTCGAGATTTGGAGGGTTGGCAAACTAAGAGGATGTTAAGAAGTTTATTGTGGATTCTTTGTGTTCACTTTTCTTAGATGTTGCCTGTTGGTTTACAACAAAGGTAGAATTATAGCTTGGTGTTGGGATAATTATTTGGAGTTCGTGTTGTTGTTGAGCGTTAAATTGTTTTGGTACATAAATATGCCAGGAATGGCCCTAGAATGTTGGTCTGTGCTAATATTTCGAAACAAGCATTATGAAAGTCGATGTCTTGGGATACTGTAATTACTTTATATAGGAACATGTGCC
This sequence comes from Corrigiola litoralis, assembly GCA_901111285.1. NCBI lineage: Eukaryota > Viridiplantae > Streptophyta > Magnoliopsida > Caryophyllales > Caryophyllaceae > Corrigiola > Corrigiola litoralis. The sequence continues at coordinate 5,965 of CAAKMY010071032.1, forward strand.
AGATTTCCTGCATATTATTATGTATTCTGGTCAGAAATTCGGGCGGTTACACCAATAAATGTAGTCTTATGGCTATTTAGGTTTCGGTATGAACATAGCTCTTGTAAATCAAAAACAGCCCCAATTATAGTCTCTCTTGACACCGAGACAGCAAATGCCTAACCACACCGTGACTCATGACTCGTGAGTCATGCCAGCCACCCAGAAAATTTATTGAGCCTCATAATCACATTTTCCAGTTAGAATTTATTAAAATTCTCTAATTCCATGTGCTGTGTTGATCTGCAGCTGTTGCACAATTTTTTACTTATAATGTTTCATCATGAGGATAAATTGAGTTTACTTTGGATTTAAAGAGTGATCTTTTGACATCTAAACCGGTTTTTGTTTCTTGGCATATATGTACTCCCTATGTACTTTAGGGAGTTGGTTATGAACTAATGATTGACAACCCCCCCCCCCCTCCCCAGCTCCTCCCACTTTCTGAAGTATTTTGGGTTCATGAATGTCAGTATAGTTGAAACTTGAAAGTGCTAATCACCTTTTATGGCCCATGATTTACTTAGTTTGGAGAATAATAATTCGTTTCCAATGGGCTGGGGTCAATTTTTCATATTATTTGTTAGAAAGCATATGAGATTATCAGATTCAGAGGGTGGGATGAGGGGAAAGGAAGCAAGTGTATCTATATGGTGTATATAGTTGTATTCGTTTTTGCAGCCGTGACATTTGTTGGATGATATCTCATATCTGGATTGATGTTTCTATTTTTCAGGAACGGGACACATTGTCATGGTGCTCTTTTTGAAGGACATTGTACCAGCTGCATCAAATAACATAGACACTCGATTTATACTCTTAGAAAAAGGCAAGATGACAGCAGATGGCCAAAGCAAGACTTGCATGACACTTGTGGCGGATGAGACTGCTGCAGTGCATTTTCAGTTGTGGGGAGCAGAGTGTGATGCTTTTCAGACAGGTGATATTATCATGCTATCTAAAGGCATATTTTCTTATCAGCGTAATAATCTTCTCCTGAGGGCAGGTAAAAGAGGGAAAATTGAGAAGATTGGTGAGTTTGCTTTGCCATATGTTGAAACACCCAACATGAGTGAGATCAGTTGGGGTCCTGATCCCTGTAATCCCGTGAAATATGTGCAGGGAAACATTATCTCTCCTCACTCGCGCATTTTTCCTCCAGTTCGTTAACTCTTGGATCTCCTTGTTGTGCTTATTACCTTGTTGCTTGCATGTCATTGGACCGTATTGCCTGCAAAGGTTATTTGTCACTCAGAGCAGCTTCCTCGGAACTCTTAGCCCCGTCGCCTGCAATAAATGACTAATGGGGATTACAAATTCATTTATCAGTCACCTGTTTCCTGGAAATTTTAAGTGATTGCTGTAGATCTGCTATGGATTATTGGTCTAGGGGGAAACTGTATATGTGAATGTGCTGGATCTCCCTTCAGTTGCAGCGGATCATCAAAACGTGGATTTAGTTTGTCCGTCCAGTTAATAATTCTAGAAGGGATTCAGGCTTGACAATGTTTGCCACGCTCAGCTGTCAGACAAAATTTTATTTTTTTGTCCAGTACTAGATTGGTAACAGCAACCATTTCTGACGATAACTGTTGAATGTGAATGGCAGCACTTATGGTCTTTTATGTTCTCTGGACCAGCATTGTCATATTGTGTTGTAAGACGTATCTTTTGGAAGACGATAACTTTGCTACTGTTGTATGTAAATGGCATCACTTATGAAGCTGCTGGGCCTTCGAAAATATTCATCGATCTTTTATTGGGACTGGCACTTCGTAGACGCCATTCTCTCACCCTTTCAGGCTATTAGGTATGCTGCTTTCCTCTTGTAAGCCTGAATAGTTAATGTCATTCTTGATATCCACTTGTCTTTTATAGTTCTGACCGCTGACAAAACTAGCTTACATGACAAAAGCTGACTATAGCTCGCAGAAATGAACAGTTTGTTTGGATGCAGAGAATTGGAGGGATCTAAATTTCATTGATTGGATAAAAATGGAGGTGACGACGGGAAAGGGAGGAGAGGGAATTGGGGGTTTCCATTTTCCCTCCCTCTCTTCATGTACTCACCTCCAAGGATTCTCAGTCCTCCTCCCCCTCCTTTCTTCATGGTTGTCCAAAGAATAGACATTTCTCAATCCTCCCCTTCCTTTCTCTTTCTTCTTGTTCTGTTCCCTCCTTTTCTATCCAATTTGTGTATCGAAACCAGTTGTAACTGTGTGTCCTGTTGCTTTTGATATCTGTTATATGCGGCGGAGACGAAATTCTGTCAGGGCAAGGGCTCTTGTGGTAGCTTTCAATTTGGTGAACATTAGCAGTGCATAGGTGGATGGTCTTGTCTTGTTAATTGATACATATTCCAAATGTTAATATTGCTGTTTCTTTCCAAACTGTGACACTTTTGCACCCCCTTTTGGCTGTAGCTAGTAGTTTACTTGAATGTTTAAATCCTGCCTCATGTTGGGGTGCTGAGTAGTTTCTGTATATATGAGATGAAAATCTTGATGATTGATATTGCTTGGCATTGCAGGCTTCCCCCATCTGTAAGTCATTCTCAAAAAGGCGATCGAGGTATACCTGGTATAGTGAAGGTTGAGAGATTTGATACACTTTACTCAACCAAAAGAACGAGATGCTGAAAGAGCTTGAACATTAAGAGATAGAAGCCGGAGAAATGGAGCTTCTTGTTCAAGATATATTTCAACAAGAATGTATACCAAGTACCAATTGTTACTGGCGTGGACCGTCCTGTAATATTAATTAAAGCGGTTTGTGAATAGTTCTTGTGTAATTCCATATCGAGCATTCTGAATGTTCTTGACCCATGGTAATTGATCATACATGAATAATAAGTGCCATATAACGTCGAATTCCCACCCATGGTTAAAAAATTAATGGAAGAATACACAGCCCCAAACTTAAGGGGAACAGTGTAACTATATAAAGTTATAAACTTTACATCTATCTGTACTTATTTATCAACAGGCGTTTTAGCCACAACACTATGTCAGCATGCCCAATGTCATCATATGTGTAACATTCATTGAAAAAGGATACCAACTTGGCTTACACTAAATAATGATTTTTCAATTCCAACCATAATGATAAATTAAGTATGATTAACTCATAAAGTTAATATTAAGTACTATTAATTCATATAAAGTTAATATTATTTATTACATTACTGATAATAATATTATCTTGCAAACTTTAATATCATGTATTATTAAATTATTTAATGGAATAAAAACTACAAATAGTCATAAAAAGATCTGATAAATAGAAACTATACGGAAGCCAGGCAATGAGTTTCAAAACTTGTAGGCTGTCTCTAGGAGACCTGTGAGGCCTAGTTGATGTAACGGGCGCAGGAGAAATCTGGTGCCTCTATTGAGTTGCAGATGTATATGGAGTATGAATTGCACGTCTATATGTCCACAGGGCCTGAATGCTGCCGACTCTAGTATCTTATATTGGATATTACTGACACCAGCAATGCAAGATCTGAAACAGATTTTCAGTTGAGATCAGAGCCAAACTACTGCAAGGTTCCAGATAAACATCAATACAAGCATAAGTTTTGTTTTTCCCTTTCTATTACGGTATACAAGCATAAGTAACCCAAAGAAGCCACCAACATTATCACATATGAATCAGACTCAGTCCTTGCAAGAACTCACACCTGGCAGTTTTCGATGCCCGCTTCAGTGACTTGCAGCTGCAGCAATGCATCTTCCACACACATTCCGCTAACTCGTAAAGCCCCCTCCAACCCTAAAAAAAAATATACAAATAGCGTAAGATTTATGTAACAACCATACAGTGAAGTCAGAATTTTGCAACCTCCTACATAACTATGCATATACAGTTATCATACACAGACTGCGTTTAATGGTGAAGGAGCTAACTCGAAAAGCAGTAGCGATATTTCAAGACTACTTAGAAGCACAGCAAAAGTAAATGGTAATACAACTTGTGAAACCAAACTTTCATGGAAGGCTATTGATCCTTTTCAATGTACAAAGCTTGTACTATATCTTTAAAAAAAAAAACACATCTTCAAAGCACCTTAACCTATTTCATTCGTTTCAAAACTGCTTGGACCTTATCAGGCGTCGGCTTTATGGACTGAGTCTTAGCCTTCCGGCATTCATCCCACAGAGAAAGAGAGAAACACTAAGGTGGAATGAATTTCGGTTGAGTTTCAGCTGGAATGAAAGTGCATCACTTTTGATTTTCAATTCTCTTCGAGCCAAACCCAAAATCACCCAAAACCCCCAATATTTGAAACCCAAAACTAACAAGGTAAATGTTACTGATGATGCACACAGTAAAACGAAAGAGTGAATGAGTAGTTACTAGAGATTCGGATTGGGCGAAAGGGTCATTGGTTTAAAGGTTGGGTGGGGT
>CAAKMY010071147.1:0-11849 GCA_901111285.1 Corrigiola litoralis
AAAAAAAAAAAAAAAACCTAAAATGAAAGTTCTAACCCAGTTGGGTGAAGGAGGCTCGGCCAGATTTGGCCCGTCCCGTGGACAGCTCTATCTACGTCTGATGTCCCACAACTCCACAAGCTTGAAGAATATAATGGGATGAGATAGGTACATTTGGCGCTGATTATATTCACACTGAAAATTAATAAATGAAATTGTTGTCGTCTCTATGTACATAATTGTATTAAATCAGTACACTTTTTAATGTGGGACAATATAGATTCGCTCTGGTCTAACAACAAGCTAATTTTTTCTTAGGAAGTACTTTGACTCCTTAATCTCACAACCTGCAGAGAAGAAGCAATTTAAATACTATACATTCCACATGTATGTGTATATGCATGGGGTGCCATGTGAGAGACGAGATATGTTCCCTGAAAGTTGTCAACGTGGCTATCAACTTGTGACCACCGTTAGATTGTTACGTCCCTAGTATTCTTTTATTCGGACTATAAGTATGTATATAGTTTTATTATGTTGCAGTGTGGCGGCCTATAAGGTGCATTTGTCCCTATATATATACTTTACTACGCTAAAGCAAGAGTCCATTTGCAAAGTGTAGAATAGTCATCTCATCATATGCCAATTGCCAAGTAGTGTTATCATCGAACTCTATGGCTTCTTTCAAGTTTCCAATTCTATGCACTGTAGTAGCGCTCATTGTTAGTCTCACTGTTGAAGCTGGGTATGATGAACTCTCTACATATTACTACTCAGATACATGTCCAGAGGCACTTCAAATTGTGCACGACGGAGTTATAGAAGCTATAAAGAATGAGACTCGTATGGGTGCGTCCTTGCTTCGCCTTCATTTCCATGATTGCTTTGTCAATGTGAGTACAATTCTTAGCATTTCCACTCTTATTTTCACTGTTTGGTTGGCTAAGGATCATTTGTTGATTAGTACGAACGTTGCTTAATTTGGTGTGAAGGGTTGTGATGGATCAGTGTTATTAGATGATAATGCCACATTTACGGGTGAAAAAACCGCATTTCCCAACAATGGATCGCTAAGAGGATTTCATATCATAGATGTCATCAAAGCTCAATTGGAGAAAGCTTGTCCAAATGTGGTCTCCTGTGCCGATATTCTTGCTATCGCAGCTCGTGATGCTGTTTACCATGTAAGTTCATCAGTACTCGCTCGCGCGCTTAACACTCTAGTTACTTAGTTAGTGGTTTGTCCCCTTAAAAGTTGAGGAATAAATTCTCGAGATTTTCATAAAATTAAAGTGGACTTGGAGTCGTGATCCCCATTAAGATAGCTGAGTCAATTAGTCAAGTACATGTAATTAAATTAACCGAAGTTAATGAAGCTATTTTCTTTAAGTTGCCAAAAGACTGAAAGAGCCACTAGTTAGTAGAATTACATAATTCTACAATCCTCATCATAGCCAGCGAAGTGACCACCAACACATGTAGTTTTTTTACTGCAAATATATTCTTCTTAATTTTATGTAGCTTTGTTAAACATAGACTAGCATGTGAATTAGTGATGTCAGTATGGCCTTGGATTCTTGGAATTACAATTAGTGAAGATTTATTAAGTAGTTGACTTCCATATTTGCTGCTGCACTTTTCTGATAGTGGAATTAAAACACTGCAGTTGGGAGGCCCTACTTGGGAAGTGAAGTTAGGAAGAAGAGACTCCGTAACAGCCAACAGAACTGCTGCCAACGTTTTCATCCCTGCACCTACCTCGGACATCAGTGTGCTTACCTCTAACTTTGCTGCTGTAGGCCTCTCGTTTGAGGACCTGGTTTCTCTTTCTGGTACGTTTATAATTCCAACAGAAAGTCTTGATCTAATGAGGGCGGTAATTCCTATATTTTCTCCCATATATACTAGACCTTCAGAAATTCTACATGGTAAAGTTTAACTGTGAGTTGGTGCATTATGCATATGAACGTATTATTGACAAAGTTTTAAAAAGTTTCTCACGGTCACATTAGTTCTAGTTAATTCTTTTTAGTGGTGGATTGTTACCAGCTAATTACTCGTAGTATTGAACTATTGAATATAATAAGATTCACTTGGTAGTTGGTGCTAGTGAAGAATCGCTAAAGTTTTTCTCTAGGAGTGTGTTTCTTTGTGAAATTTATGTAAATGCTCCACACTATACAATACAAGATCCAAGAATGTAAGTATGTTGGACCATGCCACACGTACTCCTACTACAAAATTCAATGTGCACATATTGTTGTTATCAAGAGTATACGTGATGTTTGCATAATACTACGTATTACGTAAACTTATCACTTATATACACTTTTTTCTAACATTAATTAATAATGAGGGTGACCTGTTGTTGAACTTTGCAGGAGCACATACCATTGGATTTGCAAGGTGCACTACGTTTAGGTCAAGAATCTATAATGACAGTGACATTAATCCTTCTTTTGCTGGATCATTAAGAAATAAGTGTCCACCATTAGGAAATGACCACGTTTTGCAGGGCATGGACCTCAAAACACCATCACACTTTGACAATCTATACTACAAGAATTTGTTGGTAAAAAAGGGTTTGCTTCATTCAGATCAAGAGCTCTACCATAGCAATAAAGCTGATCCTATAGTGAGAAAATTCTCCCGGGACCTCTCTAAGTTCTACAACAGCTTTGCCAAGGCCATGATAAGCATGGGTGACATTACCCCTCTTACCGGTACTAATGGTGAGATTAGACGTCATTGTCGGAGGACAAACAAGAAGCCTTAAGTTATATTTTACTTCGTATAATCTTTTTTTATATTACATACACAATCTAAGTATTAAATATGTGTATAGGAGTGTAGCTGAATCAAATTTGTTAATTTTACATACGGAAATGTCGTGGAAATATTGTAGCATAGGTGGAATTTTTTCTTGTCACTCAAAATTAATGAAGTATATCATGTTTGATGCTATCAAACGCTTTTCCGGATTGGTGTGAGTTGATGCTTTCGAAAATGATCTAGCATAAGGAGACAAATCAAGCCAGTAGAGTTTACAGAGTTCAAGTCATATGTCTTTTTCTTGTATTCTCTTGTAAATTTAGGACAAACCTACAAGGCTACAAATTGAACCTCCTACAAGGCTACAAAAATAGGTCTCGAACCGAGACAACCCAGACATGTTAAACTTTCAACCACTAATCAAGTTCGTTTTGCTCCTTATATACACCCCTGCATACTTATATCTGTACATAAACGTACTTAATTACTGATTCGAGTTAGAATAGACTTAGGTTATCGTTAAACAATACGGAGTACAGGGCATCATTAATAAATCTAAGGAGCATTTGTATTGAGTATCAGTCGAAGGAGGACAACCATCCTTTTCTACTAAACACGTCACCTAGCAAAAGCAAATACTGTCACTGTTCACAATTCGCATCTGATGCAGTGATGCTACGTACAGGGCATCATTTCTTTCGCTTTTTGTTGTTTTGATGATTATCCTTTGATTGGGTATATGCGGATGGTAGTCCTACGAGAATTCATTTTTATTTCATTTTTTCTTTATTTCTTTCAAGGCACTATATATTTCAACATTTCATTTTCGATATAAAGGAAAAGATTGATGATATAGGTAATAGGCTGTCATTGAATGGCCGGCACTCATTTTGGGTAAACCGTGAACAATGGTCTACAACGTCCCCATGACTATCGGTCTAATAGTTCTTTTACAAATGTATAACTGTATAATAGTCAATAGATCGAGTACATCATTTTCAGCATTATTGTCATGATCATGTGCCATCTTTCACAAATCTCGTTAATAAGTTACGGAGTACTATAGATCAATAGAGGCATAGAGCCAAGGGAACATACAATTATTGCTACATAGTATTACAATAATCGAGATCAACTATGGACTACGGTGGAAACATCGTGCTCTTTTCTTTGGTTAAATAATAATGGCACGCCGTGAGTGATGAGTTCCTGATATATGGACCTTATAAAGAAGTTACGTGAAAGCCAGCTAAGGCTGCTCAATCATATAAATCAGTATCATACAACTAATTTAGTACGTTCTTCTATTTCCGGAAAACTGGCATATGCATTTAGGAAAGTAGGACAAAAATGGTGAACCAACCATTGGTATGTAGATTGTCGAATATTGACGCAGACCATGTGGTCTACTAGGACTTGTACATATCAGCTCTCCGCTAAAAGTTCAATTCCTACTGATTATATCGTCGGTGGCCAAATGGCGGCTTCATCAAAATTGCATTTCGGTGTAATTTATCTACTTACTACCAGTTTACTGCACTCATTTTTGACAATAATCAGCTTACTATACTTACTAGCTTTGACATATCATAGTGTGGTGAGATTTGCAGAGTAGAAATGTAGAATGTCTACTAGTAGTGCGTAGTACCATTGACGTTATCTACTAGAATCAAGCAATTCAAATGCACAATATTACCTTCAGCTTGTAGAACAGCCAATAATATATTAAGTAGATAGATAAACAACAGTAATCAAATTATCTATCTTGAATACTCCCTATAATGTATAACAAGCTAGTTTCAGATATTAATCAAATTAGTTTGCAACTTGTATATATGGTCCTGCTTAAGAAAATGCTGATTTGACTTCCTTTATCTTTATTGGTTGTTTCACATGGTTGCTTCTTCGTTAACTTTACTGTAGGCAGGGCTGCTTGTCATTTAGAAATACTTTTTAATAGAGGAAATAAAAGTTATAAAAAGAGATGAGATGAGGTAAAGATCATCATTAAACTTTTTATTAAAGGATGACGAACTTTCCTCAATAATTTGGAGGCATCTTGTTTCATATGTGCGGTTCATAAAGAGAGCATCTACGAGCTAGATGATTCTTAAAGAAGCTGAGTCGAAAGGCAAATATGCCCACATCTCACATGCATGTCGTCCTGTCCTTTGTTTCCAAGCATCCTCCATCTTCTAATTTGATTATAGAAATTTTTTATTCTTTGCAAACATGCACACCAAGGTTTTTTGTTCCTTTCTAATTTGGAACTTGAATACTACTATCGATAGACAACGAACTCTCTTTCTTAAATCCTTATTGTGCAAATTAACCCTAAAACTTTTTATGAACTACTCTAGTTTTTTAACCCGAGTCAGACACTTATCTAAGGTATGGTTCATCGAACGAAAAAACATAAATAAACTCGAATTCCGATCTAAGATACTATGAATTGTTTTTGATCTTTTGAGTTTGTACAGAGGTGAAAGACTGCAGTTAAGTTGATAATACAGTGGTTGAATGGATGAAGCCCTACGTACGCAATATTATCGAGCTTAAAAGTATGCCAGATATGAAGAAATGAATACAATTGTGCAATGTCAAAAGCACAGTAAAAGATACAACTACTTATGTTTGTGTCTGTACGTGACTACGTGTTTCAGGCTAAAATCTTTGACAGTTATAACACTTTAACTACTCTTCTTTTTACAATTGTAAATGGCATGATTGGGTTTCTTTCAACCTCTTTTTAAATGGGCTTTCGGCTGCTATTTTTGGTTGTGCTATTTGGCATCTCTTGTATGCTAGAAACAGGGCCGTGTTTGAGCAAACTATGTTGCACCATAACTCCATTTACAATAGATTCTTGGTTGATATTGCTTAGCACCTCAAGGTTTACAAACTTGATGACTCTATTTTCCAGTCTGATGACAAAGTTTGTAAGTGGAGGCCCCCTCATCATGGTTTTTTCAAGTTAAATGTGGATGCAGCTTGGAAACATAGCAACCTTGATGGTGGTGGTGGTGGTTGTCTCAGAAACATCAAAGGAGTCTTCTGTTGAACTTATTGCTATTCGAAATGGTCTTCAAGTTGCTGTTGAATACAAATTTCAACATCTGGAAGTCGAAACTGATGCAAAAGCAATTAAGGAATTGCTTGATTTTCTAACTGACTTCAAAAATCATCCTCTTCGAATTGTGATTGAAGATATCTGCAGGTTTCTTAATGCGCCTGACAAACTGATCATATTCAGTCACATCCCAGGATCTACTAATGGGGTGGCTCACAAGCTCGCCACTTATAGAATGAATGCTGATGTTACTCACACTATTCACTTCATTGCTCCTACATGTGCTGCTGAAGTATATGAAGCTGACAAAGTTGCTCTGGTTTCTCAGGATCATACATACTAGAAGACTCCGAGTCTTGACATTTCTTTTTCGGGATAACTACTTAATGTTCTATGACTCATGTTTTCTTTGTTTCTTATGTTTGTTTTCCCTTTTCTTCTTCTTCTCTGTTGTAATGGCTATTTTGATTTCTCCAATCTTCATTAGGAGATTTGGTGATCTCATCAAGTCTTTTGTGCTCCTCATCTTCTCTGTTGTAATGTACTGAACTCTAAGTTCTTAATCTAATATAATGTGGTATATATTTCCTAAAAAAAGAAGGACTACGTGTTTGCAAGCAACGAGCAAGGCATAATGTGCTTAAGGCACAAACAAATTGGTAGCATGTGAAGGAGCCTTGGTCAAACAAAACTTAAGTCGGACATTACAAGTGGAATGGTGATATGTTGAAGGCAAATTTGTTGGGTACATATGTAAGTCATTAACGCTTTAAGAATATCGCTATGAGAAACAATGTTCTTATATGTTCCATTCATATTCCTATGACACCAAGGGTGTACTAGGTCATTTTTTGACACATTTTTGAAAACACAAAATTAACGCAAAAAAGGTTGTTTTTGTTGACTATAACCCGCACATAAACTTCATATTGGAACCCTACTCAACATATGAGTAAACTTTGTAGGTGGCATAATAAACAATTAGAATGAAATATAGAATCATAAACGTGGCAAAAATTAGGACATAAGTAGCCCATACTATCGATTTTGTATATGGTGCACACGTCCGTATGATGAGCTATACATACATGTCATAAACCTATCAATACGAAGATTAATGTTCTCATATATTCCAATTGCTCTCGTAGGGGCACTGGCATGGTTTGTCAGTTTTGGCTCTCTTTTGAGAAAATAAGATTTGACATAAAAAAAAGGGCTGTTTTTGTGGATGGTAGCCACTTTAAAACCTCACCTAGGGCGTTTTGCTTTACTTTTGATGAAAAATTAGTCATCATAACCATATAGAATGGGCTATAAAGTTGGCAAAAAATTAGCCCAAAAAGTGATCCAAACCATTCTTTTTGTCCATATATGCAGTCCATATCAAGCACTGAATAATGTGATAGACCTATCACATACTTTTAGGGACACCGATGATATGCTTGGTCAGTTTCACCCCATTTTTGATAACATGCGAAATAGTACCGAAAAAGGTCATTTTTGTGTATTACAATCCACGTTCATTTTGAACCCGGAATCGAAATATGATAGGAATCAACAGAAGACATCCTAAACATATAGGATGGACTACATAACTAAAACCATGGTAAAAATAGGCTTAAATATTTTTCTGCTTGTCTTACGAACCCATGTTGGCCCAACAAACTCTCTAATTTAGATTGGGCTTGAATGATTTATTTTACAAAGAGTTTAGACGATATGTCTCAAGAATTTGTGAAGTTAGTTTATATCATTAGTTTTGTTACAAACTATGAACACAAATTATTAGAAAAGACCATCTACTTTTCATTATAAAAGTTGACCAACTCTTTACAAGCAAAATTTCCAAGACGCTTTACAAGTCCAAATTGAGTTGTAAATTTATATGCGCTATCATGACTCGATCTACTTTTATAATAAAAATATGAGAAATGATCTGGAGTATTTTGGGCCTCATATAGTGTAGTCATTTCTCTGTATGTGTCACTCTATACATTTCTGGAAATTTGTTAAGAGTAACCAACTTCCCGCCATTTCCAACCTTCTTCCACACACTTCCTCACACAAACCATAATATCACCAACAATAATCACATAAACCTTCACAAAAACCCCATCAATTAAAGTTTAAAAAAAAAAATGGAAAGAGATAGGAGAATTATCTACCCCAAGAGAAAACCCCTTTCAGATTGCACCAATTTAATCCCAAATTCCAATTTAACTAAACCCCCCAAAAAACCCACCAATTTTAATACCAATAATAATGTCAATACCAAGAAAAGGAAGAATGAAAACCCCCCTAGAGGTGTTATTATTACTGATGGTAATATTGGTGGTGGTGGTGGTGGTGGTGGTGAGGCGAAATCGCATACGAGTACGGGGTCGAACAACTCGCCGGGGTCGGATTGTGGGCTGTCGCAGCCTCCTGCTCCTCCCACGCCAGTTTCCGACCCCGGTGAGGGATTTATTGATTAATTTGTTTCTCTATTGGTTTAATTTTGATTGATTTTGTTGGAGCCCTAAGTTTGATTTTGTTGTGTATTTTTGCTAATTGAGCTGTTTTGGGAAGTGGGTTTGTGTTATATTGGTGAATTGGAGGTTTAATTTTGGTTGAATTGAGTGTGGAGTAGGTGTGATTGGTTATGTTATTTGTTTGGATTAAATCGTTTAATCATGTTATATTTGGGATGGTTGTAAATAGTTTGTGTCGCGGTGATTTTTTTTATTTTGATCAATTAAGGTTGTTGCTGAGGTTTTTGTGGAAACATCGGTTTTCGACGAAACCCTAATATTGCTTTTGTGGTTTGTGGTGTGTTTATGCCAATTGAGCTGGGTTATGTGTTTTATGTGGGAAACGGAGCTCGAAATTTTTGTGGAAATGGAGCATAAATTACTTGTTTATGCCGTTGTCGAGTTTGCTAGTTGAGCTATTTTTGATCGATTTCGGTTGTTAGTTCAGGTTCCCTCCACTTATGTTTGGTTTTATTGAACTTAAGCTCCATGTGTTGTTAGTAGAGATATTTGGTATGTCGTGCTGTGTGGCGTTGAGTTTTTCTGGTTTAATGAACGGGTATGATTTTGTCGATTGTAACTTGGATTATGGGTTTGTTATATAAGTGTGATATGGAGATTGGTCGTCGTGGTGTAGGAGCATAAACTAGAACTTATGTGCTCATTGTCTAGATGAATTCTAGTCATGTCATATTACTTAGGGGGGTAAGGTGCATACATCTAGGACATCCCCAGAACTCGCATAAGTTAAGACCTCCCCAGAACTCGCATTGTGTTGAGCGGAATCCATACAGGGTGGTTGTTGTTGTTGTTCCCTTTGGTATGCTGAAGTGCTGAACTTGTTGTTTATGGGTTAGCTATATACAAGTGATATGGAGCTTGGTTTTGGTGGGGTAGGAGCATAGACTGGAACTTATATATGCACATTGTCTAGATGAATAATAGTCGTCTTACGTTAGATAGGGGGTAAGGTCGCGTAAATGAACCTCGCATCAGTCAAGACCTCCAGTCTATGCTCCTACCCCACCAAAACCAAGCTCCATATCACTTGTATATGCCCATTGTCTAGATGAATACTAGTCGACTTGTTTTTCCCTTTAATTGGGTGAACCTATTTTGTATGGAACCTATTATTTGGGAGGGTATTGATGTCTTAAGTAGAGTTGTAAGCTGTGTTTGATAAGGAGAAGTTGTGAAGTTTGGAGACTGTGAAATGGATTGTTTATAATCAACATTTTTACACAAAAGTGTCATGGGAGTGTCTTGAGTGCCATTGCTTTAACCAGGCATGTTTTCTACGGAAGTGGTCTGTTGATTCTGTAACGACTTAACTATTGTGAGGAGCAGTTTTGCTGGTGTGGGTTGTAGGAGGGGTTGTATGATTTCGCTCGAATGGAGCTTATGAATGTCTGGTAGAAATTGATCTCATTTCACTTGTTACTTGCGCAACTACTTAGACTAGTGAAATAGGCCGTAAGATTTCCGTTCCATTTGTCTCCTGTTCTCTCTAGGGCACCATTTCACTATAATATATCTTGTGTTGCTGGAGATTGGTTATCACATCATGTTATGGAGGAGTACATAGACAGTGGGTTTGTTTTTTTAGTTCATAGCTCTAATGGACTGGTAAGGATCAAAAAATATTTCCGAAATTGGGACGGCAGTGCTGAGAATGATCACCTTTGGAACTGTTGCGCAATCACACCTGCTGTTTTCCTTGTATTATGATTAGGATACATCCAGGGAATATGTTCCGTTTCTGCTTGTCATTGGGTGATTTACTTTTAGCGGTCACTAGTACGATTATGAGTGTTTGACTATGCTTTGTCCTTGACAATCGCCTGGAAAGTTGAAGAGGGGGGGGGGGGATCATGAATTCTGATTAATGTGGAGCAATTCACCCTTTTGTCATTGGGTGATTTACTTTTATCCTGTATTGAGTCTCTGTTTCAATGTGCTTATGTTTTACTGAAGGTTCTTACTTCATTTCTAATTTTTTTTTCACTTTCAAGGTGGCAGAGATCGTAGGAAATCTGGTACTGCTGTAGGTCAGACTCAAAGACAGGATGAACAAACTAGGCAGGATAGGGGAAAGGTGGTTGCAGACACTCCAAACGTTAAGGCATCAGTCGTGTTTAAATCTCAGGCCGTACAGATTTCATCAAGTGTTGTCTCGGGTAAAGGTGATTATGTTGCTGGGCCTCCTACAGCTAATAATAGCACACTGGATGCACAAAGAAGGAATGATAAGGGTAAAAATGTTGTGGAGACTCCTATAATTCAGATAACTGTTCCGGTGACATCACATGCCCAGCAGCAATCATCATCGTCGGCTGCCTCTGGTAATGATCGTTATTTCTCTGGCCCTTCTGCAGCTGATAACCATACTCTGGATGCACAAACAAGGAAAGACAAGGGAAAGAAGGTTATCGAGACACCTGTCATTGACATATCAGTCCCAGTCACATATTATACCCAAAAAAAATCGTTATTGGCTGCTTCTGCTAGTGACTGTTATTTCTATGGGTCTTCTTCAGCTGATAATCGTACACTGGATGCACGTACAATGAAAGATAAGGGAAATAATGTTGTGGAGACTCCTGCCGTTCACATATCAGCACCAGTGTCATACCACACCCGACAGACATCATCACTGGCTGTTCCTGGGCCTTCTTTGGTTCAGATTCACAAGCCAGATGCACAAACAAGGACAGACAAGGGAAAGATGGTCCGGGGGACAACTAACAGTGAGGGATCTGACCCCATGACACCTCATTCCCTCGTTGTATCAGCATCTGCTGCTTCTGGTAATTTTAAATCCTTATGCTTCAAATTGGAGTGTCAACACCCCCCTCCCCCCCCTTCTCCCAGAATGGAAAATGGAGAGATTTTATTCATTCCAAGTTTGCCCAATCAACTAGGATTATGATATAATCTGGTGGCTTTTGAGTAGGATGCTTTGGAACCTCTTAGTGCCTATGGCGATGTCTGAAATTACAGTGAGCTACATGTTTCTTGCTTATACTTCTTCTATTGTGATTCTGGTTACCTTAGCTATGAGATTCAGTTAGCTATAAATCTCTAGAGTTATATGTGAATAAAGCATGACATAGAGTGGAGGAACTAAATTAAGAGTTCTCTTTCTTATTAGTTCTCATTCTTTATTTTCAGAACTTGTAATAGTCTGAAATTTGCTCATGGTCGGTTACATGTGTTGTATCTCATTGTGCCACAAGCCCACCAGAATCTGTTGTAGACTTGTAATTACATTTGTAGATGTATATACAATATTGTACCAGGATCTATTTGGCTTTAACAGTTAAACTTTTTTTAAAGGTACTGGTGATCAGGGGAGAAGTGACTTGATTGTCTATAATCAAAGAAAAGCCCCACAAAGGAAAAAACATGCTGGTGGAAGCATCATTTTGCCCTACAGTTGTCCCCCTGGCAAGAGGATTAAGAACAAAGGGTACTCAAAAACTCTCCTTTGCATCATCCCATTTCCCCCAGCTACCCCC
>CAAKMY010071157.1:0-29507 GCA_901111285.1 Corrigiola litoralis
ATGGATTCACTTCATCGAGCATTTGTTTCAACCCTCTTTTGGAACTCAATTGTGCACACATTTGCACAAGAGAAATAGTGATTAGTTATCCTTTTTCGTATTTGGGTTTAAAATAATTAAATTAAGATAAATAAATGAACAAAAAAAGAGGGTCCTTTAATTTTACTTTCACCTACTACATCGGTGCCAAAGCAATGTTCTTCCTTAAGGCAGTTTATGAGTCGTTTAAGTTTGAGTTTGAATACCCTTGCCATTATATATGGTCTGTCGTCTGGCCTTTGTCCTTGTATGTGTCTCAACATTGCTTCCACTTCTGGCCACTTTGGGTTTGCGATGAACAAGACAAAAGAGGTAAGGGTCGCCATACCACCTGCAGATCGCCATGGTGTCCTGGTGGTTTTGCTGCATGTACCTAGGCTTCCTGTGAATGATGACAACAAAACAATCCTCTTCCCCACACCAGCCTCATGAGAGTCACCTTTGACAACCGCATAAAATAGATTGTTGTAGATTTCACACCTTAAAGACGGTTGATTAAATCGGATATAGTTCAATCTTTTCGATTGTATTGAATAGTAGCAGTCTACTTTGTATTGCTTGAACAACCTTCCTCCTCAGAGTAGGATCTGAACGTCGGTTCTTCTTGTTTGTAATCTATATGCATAGCACTCCCTCATCGTTACAAATCTTCTATTTATCTTTCTCAAACCTGGTCTCTGATGATACGGGGTTCCCGTACGGTAACTGTCTTCCCCGTAGGGAAAAAGGATGGGAAAGTGTAGGGGCATGTAGCAAGGACAAAGTTCGTTGATTCTCTGCAGACCGTTTGACATGTGCTTGATCACTATATCTCTAGAGCCCTTTTTTTGACTAATATCCCCTACGTCTGATGTTGTAGGCTGGTTGTGTCTTTTGTCAGGATCTACGGTCTATCCGAAATATCTTGGCATATGGATTCACTTCATTGAGCATTTGTTTCAACCGTCTTTTGGAACTCAATTGTGCACACATTTGCACGAGAGAAATAGTGATTAGTTCTCTTATTTCGTATTTGGGTCTAAAATAATTAAATTAAGATAAATAATTGAACAAAAGAGGGGTCCTTCATTAATTTTACTTTTACCTACTACATCGGTGCCAAAGTAGTGTTCTTCCTTAAGGCACTTCATGAGTCGTTTAAGTTTGAGCTTGAATACCCTTGCCATTATATCTAGTTGGTCGTCTGGCCTTTGTCCTTGTATGTGTCAAAACATTGCTTCCACTTCTAACCACTTTGGGTTTTCCGTGAACGTGATAAAGAGGTAGGGGTTACCATACCACCTGCAGATCGCCATGGCGTCCTGGTGTTTTGCTGCATGTACCTAGGCTTCCTGTGAATGTTGACAGCAAGACAATCCTCTTCCCCACATCATCCCCATGAGAGTCACCTTTGATAACCGCATCACAAAGATTGTTGTAGATTTCACACCTCAAAGACGGTTGATTATATCGGATTTATTTCAATCTTTTCGATTCTATTGAAAAGTAGTAGTCTACTATGTATTTCTTGAACAACCTTCCTCCTCAGAGTAGGATTAAGTTCAATGATTCTCTGTGGGCCGTTTGACATGTGCTCGATCACTATATCTTTGGAGCCGTTGTTTTGACCAATATCCCCTACTTTAAGCATGGACGTGACTCGTGAGGAGAAACAGGGATGCAACCAGTTAGGGGTGTAAATCGGTCGGTTCGGTTTGGACTTTCCCAAGTCCAAATCCAAACCGAAATATTTCGGACTTGGTTTTTTGAGTCCGAAACCAAACCGAATTAGTTTGAGTCCAAACCAAACAAAACTAAATAAAATTGGTCAAGTCCAAAGTCCATACCAAAGTCCGAACTTTTACTTTTGAATATTTTCTTTCGGGAAAATATGGACCTTATTTAACTCTATTTTACGATAAAGATTAAAAAAATAAAAATTAATTGTTGTTCCGATAAAAGATTCTCTAAATTTGAGTTGTGTAGTGTACTAATATTTGAGTTGCTTGGGCCTTGATTGTGACCTGAGGAAGTTTACTACAAGTGTTTTCTTATCAAGAGGTAAATGTGGACAAGTGTCAAAGTTATAGCGGGAAAAAATCCGTAAACAAGATTTTAGAAATTTTTACAAGAATTGTTTTTGTTTTTTTATAACATTCGGACTGTGGTTCGGACTTCGAACTCCGAACCCTCAAGTCCAAATCCAAACCGAAATATTTCAAACTTGGTTTGTTGAGTCCGAAACCGAACTGAACTCCGAAAATTCCAAACCAAACAGCTAATTCGGTTTGGATCTGTTCGGACTTTGGACTTAGTCCAAATAACTTTCACCCCTACAACCAGTAGTTTGCATGTTCAACTATTGCTTTGACACCAACTCTGAAGTCTGCATTATTCTCTCTACTATACATCTCTTCTCTTTAATATTTAACTTCAATTACGCACTTGGCACTTCCCCTCCCTCATTTAAAGAGGACTACTGTATAAACCTGTGCGATGTTGCATTTGTACTTAAATCATGTTTTTTTTTCTAGTTTACACATATTGTCGATTTACATGACTCTATATATATGTAGTTATGTGGGCAATGAACAAAGCATAAAGTGTAAGTTTCGCTACGGAACGTCTCTTCCCATTATCAGGTATGTCGGAAAGTTTTTTTACTCGGACTATTTAGTATTGTAAAGTACTAACCATAAGCAAACAACTACAATTTAAGTTAATTTACCAATATATGAATGTTAACTATACAAACCGCATATACATAAAATTTTGCAGGATTCTCGACGAATGTGATAAAAAAGCAATCACAACTTGACAATGATCTAAGAATCACATCAGTCTTAAAAATAAATCTCATTCTCCAACCTCTTTAAATCATACCTTCATATGAAGTAGTGTAATCGGTATCTCGCCTTTAATTCCTTAAAAGTACCCCGGTGTTTATAGATTGTTTTCTTACGTATGACTGAAAGAGGTCTTAGATATAGGGTTAAAGAACGCAGAAATTTAGGCTAAGGTCTTAGATATATGGTTAAATAATGCAGAAATTTAGGCCGATTTGAACTCCTATTTGTGACTTATCTTTCCTAACTTTAACGTTTATCTTTGTTTCTTTGTTATATGATTCTCCATGTGTATGTCCAGTCTATTTGATATTGTATGTTATCTTTTGTATATGATTTATCATTGTTAAGAGTCTTCATTAGTTCTGAAATTGGTTGAGCACATATGAGAGTGAAATGATAAAATTATGTATGACATTAAATCCTTGCACATCCTTGCATGTTGTGTCTTTGTCTCTATTTGATGACATATCCGGTATCAAGGAGAGACCATATTTGTAACACTCCAACCCCTTGCATGCTGGTCAATGTAAGCAAATGTGACTCTCCAGGCTGTGTACTGACCCCATTGTACCAATTCACACAAGTCTTTTCAATGCACTTTGTCCTCACTTGTGCACAACTCGAAAACTTTCCAGGAGGTCACCCATCCTAATACTATTCCCAGCCAAACACGCTTAAATGTGGATTTTCTTAACAAATGGGCTCCCTGAAAAGAAGATGCATCTTGTTGGTATGAGTAGTACCATCAATCCGTTTAAGCACTCATTAAATTACAATCACAAATTCGAGGTACTACAATATTATAATTTCATATTGATGAAACAAAGCCATTGATTAGCAGCCTAGGGGACTGATAAACTTCTGAGAGCAAAACCTTTATTAAGTGAAATTCGAAGCATTTGTGTGTTTATAAGAGTGTTGTGTTTTATGAGTTATAAATGTGAATATGATGTATCTGCAAGTGTTTGTAAAAGCTTTCATGTGTTCACTCTCGTGTTTTCTTTTTTGGAGGGTAACTTTTGAACTCATTCACCATTACTTCATCACCACATGAGGTGGAAACTTTTAAATTTTTGTGTGAAAGACTTATGTGTGTGCATGACTTATGTACCTTTTTACCAGTATAATATGTAGACCTTTCTTGGATAAATCATTACACCTCAATTGTTAATAAACTATAATAAATAATGGCTAACAATATTTAACAACCACAAAGATGTTACCACTCAAAATAAATATGTTATTATAATAATATAGTTATAACCCAACATATAAAGTACTTTGAACAAATTAATAATAAAATATCTCCACTAAATAAGTCTTTTTGCTGCCATAGCGGCTTATGGAAACAAAAATTGCTAAATTACCTACTAACTGATGGCATAAACAATACCATGACTTAAATATAACTAATTTCAAGACTAAGTGGGGTCTATAGGTCTTATAGTCCTTCAACATTTGATTTAATCTCCTTGCTTTGTTGATTTTGGTCCTCCTTGAAAGTCATGAAAAGGAAACCAAGGAGTTGTGTTAGGATTTTAAAGAAGCAATTAGTCAATCAACTTAATATAGTTTTTTAAAACACATTACCCTTGTTCTATTTGTTTTTTTTTTTATTTATTTCACTGGCATTAACTTAACCATTCTCCTTAACCTCTGAAGAACCTTCTTCAAAGTTGTTAGTACGCTTGCGTGCTCCGTTTGAAGTCGAAGGCTGATCCTCGAGAATACTCTTGTCAATAATTTTCATCACTGTAAAGCCAACAACCAGCAGCCGTGGTGGGTGGCGTTGGGGCGGCAGCCCGCTGGGCTCCCCCGACGTGCACACCGCACCCGTTTATCCCTTTCCCTCTCTCGACCTCCACAACCGAACCACACAAACACCACAAAACCACCACGACAGCACCCCTGCACCACCGTAGCACCACAACATCAACTCGATCCACCACACACAACAATCCACAAAACCTCCACAAAACCCTAGCCATATGCGCTTATGCTCATACACAAGCAACCAAACCCTAAAACCCCTAGCTTTAATTAAACCATATAAAATCATGCTTTAAAGAATGCCTAAAACATTATAAATTCATAAAACCATGTTATAAAATTACTAAGCATAGTTTAGGATCGTTATAAAGCTTAAAGTTGGTCTCTTTAAAATCAAAGCATGTTTAAAACTAATCGTTTGAACATCTAAAGAATACTATAAATATCAAAACACGACTAAGAAGAGTTTTCAAGTGCTTACCAAGCTTTAGGAATCACAATAATGGAGTTTTGAGCAAAAGAAGAAGAGGCAAAACCTAGGCTTCTCCAAGTATGCGTCTGACAAGAGAGTGATGTGAGGAAGAGTTTTTTTTGTTTAATAAGTCCCTTGGACGGTTTCTTGTAGGAAAGGAGATCTTGTCCCTTTCCTTAGCCCAAATATGCCTCAATGATGCAATACCAGCCCAAAGAGGTTTTTAAAACAAAATGAAGCCCGAACACTTTAAAGCTAGTGTTATTAAATCCAACATAAACTTTTAAAACTTCAAAAGCTCGGAAATATTCAATATAAAGTCATTTGATATAAAATACTACAAATAACTTTAAAGCGAGGAAATAAGAATTTAAATAAGGAAATAGTCTTTAAAACAACTCAAACCCAATAAAATAGTGACACCCCAATATTTAATACAAAATATTGGGGTGTCACAAGCGTGGACTACTTTTATAATAAAAGTAGACGGTCTCTCTCCAAGACTAGCTGCCTTATATAAACAAGACTCCCTAGGTCAAATTTATTACATTTTGACATTAATGTTTATACATTCACGACTCCGGATTTTACGAGGTTCTCCCTTGATTCTTTCTTATTTTAATGAAAACTTTCCTTTGATAGTTAAATCCGCTTATTTCTCTAGCTGTTGAGATAATCACATCATTTGTTTCGCAAGACATTTGACTTGGTCAACTCATTACTTTCTCTTTTAACTCGTTAGTTGTCTTATGCCTTGGTCGTACAAGAACATGTATTTAAGCTCAACATGTTGGATTTGTGTAACATGTAACAAATTGTTTACAATATTCAACGTGCAGTACTTCCATATGCACATGTTACTAATGATTGATAGTGAGTGTCTGAATATGTCACCCTATACCCGTTATATGTAAAGTATAATCAATTTGAAACATGACATTGCCTTTCAGTCCAAACACTTGATATAATATTATTGACCTTTTTAACCAACCATAGAATAAATAGTAGAGAAATTTATATACAAATGTGATAAAATTTCAAATTTTTATTAACATTATTTGACAATAACGTATAATTACTTTATCAAACGCATTCTCGTATCGTCTTAATATAAATCTGAATCTAATCCAACTAATTTGATATTGATCTAATTAATTAAACAAGCAGAAGACTCAATTTTAACACAAATTATTAGAGAAGACCGTTTACTTTTATTATAAAAGTAGACCAACTCTTTACTAGGTAATTTTTTCTAAGCTCACTACAAGCCTAAATAAGTTGTAAATTTATATGTTTTTATTAAACCAATATGAATTGGTCTACTTTTAGGTCTCTTCCAAAACTAGTTGCAAAGTTAATCCCAAATCCACTAATTTTATGTGGGATCCCCAACATCTTTGGCCAAAACACTAACCACCCTTGCCGGCCACGAGCCACGACCACGAGGCACGAAACTTGGGTAAAAATGCATTTGCCAATAACTAACTAACAGTCAGCAAATACAGTTGGTGCTCCTCTATATACCGGTAAATTCAAGTCCGCCCAACTCAAGTGGCCAAATTCAGAAGACTCTCATTTTCCTCCGCCAAACATCGTACTTTTTCTATCTCTCTCTATGCTTTATTCAAGCTTCTATTATTAGCTGGTTTCTCTGTCATTTTTTGATGCTTAACCAAAGGGAGGGATCCCCAGTAGTGCAATTATTATTATTTTTTTTGGTCTAAAATGAGCGGACAAAGTCGCAGATAAGAATCGAACCTCCAACCTCATGATTGGGGTAAAATAGCTCCAACCACTTGAAGCTAGTTCTTTCTTTTAGTGCAATTTTTATTATTCTCTATTGATACTAGCAACCCAATTATACTCCAGAAAGTCTTTTATTTATGAGTGTCAAAATTAGACAGAACCTATTGCGTACAGGAGTACGTACTCTCAGATATACTTATATGTATCTTTGTGTATTTTTTGTGTACCTTATATAATTTTTTATGTACCACAAGTGTAAATGTTGTATAATTCTAATATATTGAGGTACCCAAAAAAGTATACAAGGTACATAATATATACCTAGAGTTGAACTTGAGAGTTTGTGCTCTTACACCTAATAATTTGCCAAAATCCGACCCTAGTGGTCACCATTTGACTTAAAACAGTCACTTTTTATTACATTGTCAATATAACGTGACCACCTTAGTCAGTTTGTGACCACGTCTAATCTTGATCGTCTCTTTTTAATGATATGCAATCATACTCTTACGAGTTTAAATCTTTACCACTTGGTGAAAAGTGAAAACTGCTTTGTTCATGTACAATTAACTGATTGTATCATTATTATTTAATTTAATATTGTTGTTTTTTCATTAATACTAATTAAAGTTCCCCCCTCTTGTGTATTTGCTGTAGAGTGAAAACACTGGAACCCTAGGACTCGTATGGCATAATTTGAGAAAGGATGGGTCTGTACACGGCATCTTCGACTATATCGAGTGATGCGGTGAAACTGTGTGTGTTTGACTTAAGGAGAGGGCAAAGAGAAGGTGAGGAGGTGGAGAAGATCCTGTTTTTCTACCCTCCTCATTTGCCCTTGACCGAACAACTCTCCGTTATTGGGCTTAGTGAAGGTTTGATCACCTTCACAAGGTTAGTCAGTTAGTTGCGTACTTATGCCACTTATTCTTACTTTGGTTTGTGCCCTAAATTTACATATATGGATTTTTTAAGTTGTGATCGTGTTATTGTGAGCGCGAAATGGTTTGGTTGAAGCTGGTTATTTAGTTAGCATAAAGTCTGTATGAGACCGTCTACTTTTTAGTTAAGATTAGAGGGTCTTAAAGTAGTCACTTTTTGCCGTAGCGTTCATAAAAAGTGACCACTTTAACTGAATTTGTGACTACGTCTAATTCTAAACTGAAATTAGACGGTCTCTTTTAATTATGTGTTTAGGTTTTAGTTGGTGATTGAGGGATTCATGGGGATTTTATGTGATTTGTCAACATTATGGAAACAACTTTTCTACTTCTTGTTTAGGATTTTCTCTCCGGATGCTGCTTGTGAAGTCATTGAAGCGGAGAGGCATTCTCATGTTTTCTATGAGGCAGAGCCTGATATTTGGATGGTGATGGTATGTGTCTCGCGACTCCTAGAAATGCTTTCCTCGAAGTCTTTGAAATTAATCATTGTGTTTAATTCTTCTGTTGCGTTGTTGGAGAAGATCTGCATTTCTTGAATCACCTAGTGGTTTTAGCTGGATATGCTGATGTTACATCATTCTCTCCACATGTTTAAAGCTTCAAATTCGAAGTCTTCTAGTAGTAGATTTTGATGAGAAAGTCTGTCTTCACACACACATACACAAAAGAGACGGGCAACGATTGTTACACTCCAATAGGAGTTTTCCAGTGAGTCAGACTTCCCAATGCTCCTCTCACAAAGAGGAGTGTAAAAATTAGCTCTCTCTCGAGAGAGAAGGGAACAAAAGAATTGTGGGGGACAGTTATACAAAGGAATAAGAACTTTAGTTGTTAACTTTACCTTTAATAATATGAAAAGGTCTGTCAATGTTCAGTCTATGTTATTTGGAGCAGGCTAGCGTTGTTGGACATGGATAGTTGTCTAGGTGTTAGATTGGGGATAAGTGAAGAGTCTAAGTAACAGAAGTGTGATGTTACCGTCACCTAAAATTTTTGTGGTCCCTTTGTTTAGATGCTCCAATTTCCTCGAGAAACTATATTGATGTTGCAGGGACATGTGCATGTTTGTTTTTGAACAAAACCGTGATCTTCACTTATCGAATTATCTTTGCACTAAATTGCTGAGCTATGATACTCACGGAGGTGAAAGGAAATAATAAGCAAACAAGACATTATATGTTGGAGACTTGTATTTTCAGATCTTGTATGACTGCTACTTTTATTGGGATTTGGGAGAGAGAAGGGGGGGGGGGGGGAAGTGGTGGCAAACAAGGGGCAGCGATATTGCCACGGGAAATGTCGACTGTTCCACGGGATTTATTCCATGTCTTATCAACTTGCCCTCTTTTCCCACCCCATCAATAGTAAAAAAGTACTCAGTAAAAACTAAAAGGCATGCCACTCGATCTCTTTCATATATCTTCTGAGCCTTTCTTCATATTACTCTGTTCAGTTTGACAATGAAGAACTACAAGGTGCTCAAAAAGCCATAGAAAAACTATTCTCATAATCATGACCTTCCAAGAAAGGAAAAAAAAGTGATGGACTTTGTTCAGTTTGATAGTGAAGAAGGTGCTCAAAAAGCCATAGAAAAACTTAATGGTATGCTGATCAATGACAAACAAGTGTATGTTGGGCATTTCATTCGCAAACAAGAGAGAGAAATTGTTTTCATCAAAGGACTATGACCTGAAATATTGTTTTCGGTGAATATAGGCCTATTACCAGTGCTATGGTGATAAGGGATGCAGATGGTAAGTCTAGATGTTTTGGATTTGTGAACTATGAAAACCCAGATGATGATGCAATTCTGCAAGAGATGTTGAGTCATTAAATGGCCAAAAATTTGATGAGAGAGACTGACATGCAGAAAGACTCAGAGGATATACAAAGTATGAAAGAGAGTGGCATGCTTTTTTAATTTTTACTTTTTTACTATTGGTGGGGTGGGAAAAAGAGGGCAAGTTGGTAAGACATGGAATAA
Source organism: Corrigiola litoralis (assembly GCA_901111285.1). Classification (NCBI taxonomy): domain Eukaryota; kingdom Viridiplantae; phylum Streptophyta; class Magnoliopsida; order Caryophyllales; family Caryophyllaceae; genus Corrigiola; species Corrigiola litoralis. The sequence goes on from CAAKMY010071157.1 coordinate 9,784, forward strand.
ATCCCGTGGAACAGTCGACATTTCCCGTGGCAATATCGCTGCCCCAAACAAGGCATTACCTGTTACATTGTCAGATCTTGATATGACTGCCATTTTTATTTGGGCGGGGGAGGGGAGGGGGAGGTGGGGAGTGGAGGTTTGGGGCTTTGAGCTAGTGCAAGATAAAGTGGTTTCTTTTCATGGATAGTTAGCAACCTGATTTGATTCACGTGAACCCAAAAGTAAAGCTATTTGTCCAAATCCTCCAAACCTTGTTCATATTTTCTTTGAAATGACCATTCATATTGGATTGTCAATATATAATTAGTTATTTCTCTTTGATCACTGAAGAATTAGTACCATATGTTCCTTTGGTTACCGTAACTGAGAACAAATAATAGGATCTTAAGCTACTTGGTGGACTTTGGCTTCACATATAGAGATCCATGTGGGAAAGCACAAGTGGAGTTTTATGTCATAGTAGCTGCTTAGTAAAATCTTCCTGGACATGTTCGGACATAGAGAAAGATTAAGAAAAGCTGCATTGTGCAGACTAGCCGGAATGAGGAGCAGCGGAAGCATATGCAGGAAAAATCGATTAGATTTTTTAGATTTCTCTAACAGAACTGTAAATTAAATTATTAGTTGTGATGGACCAGGAGAGCTTTCCATCTCTGAGGTGTAAAAGTACTCCCTTTCTGTTTACTTAGTGCTACATAGTGATAGAGATATTATGCATGTACGGTTCATTGAGGTTGATTTCTCACGTTTTATCTAACATTATGGTATGTGCAATGACGTGTTAGGAGAAGTGAGCCTATGATCTATATCTTCTGATGCTTTTTGAATGATATTGCAAATTTAGCAACAAAATATAGTGATAATTGCTGTTTAAGGCTCAGTACTTATCCATGGTGATGCCTGTTGCAGGTTGTGGAAAAAAATAAAGAGTTAGAAGCAATATGGCGAATTGAGGCACTAAGGAGTATGCTTAAAGAAGTGCATGATCTGTTTGTGATGTTCAATGGATCTGTAAGAGCGATGCTTGACAAGGAGTCTAGTGGAGCACTTGTTCGCCCGCATTTATATTCCTTTGTTACAGATTATCTATTTGGTAAGGCCTAATTTTTGTCAAAAAGTGAGATACATTTTTCCATTGTCTTAATTTTTAAATTTATTGTTAGTTACTAATTGTCAGCATCTCAAAAACGGTATCCTTTGGATTTCTGCTGCTGGGGTAATGCTGAAGTTCCTCTATCATTCTTCATTGGATTTCTGCCACTGTGGCATACTGCTGAAGTTGCTTCCCTCGTGCCTCACGTAAAAATTTTCTGTTTGAGGCAGATTTCTTTTCCGGAAAGAAACTCCAGCTACCATGCTTTCGCGATTCGTTACAAGAACGAGGAACCGTTCAAATGTTGACTGTTGGGCGTGAGGCTGCAATAGAAATTCAGGTACCACTGGATGTTAACTTTTCATCTTTATACTTACCCCTCTTTTTTTATGGATCTCACTTCTTGCTTCAGATACACCCCTTAACTACATCTTATGCACCTCACAGAGATTTCTCATGGTTGAGAATCACAATTTATTTCACATCTGATGTCTTGTGGATTCGATGTGATTGAAACAGTATTGTGCCACATTGTTGTATATATTGGTTTTGGTATTCTAGAAAAATGGTAAATTTGTGTGTATCACTTTTGGTGAGTGGACCAAATGTTAGCCCTACGGTCAAGCAACTTGATCTATTATTGATCATGTTAAGTGCTTCCTGGATTGTTCAACAGGAAGCAACCTCTGTTATTTGGTGGCTCTTAGTGACTGGTCAATTTTTAGTAATATCATTGGTAGAACTGTCGTAGGCAGCCAAAACAAACTTATTTTATTAGCAAAAGTAATGATGTAGGGAAGCAAAGATTGTATCCACCGGAAAGAGAAATTCATTTTAACGTGCAAAGCATATGCGAACACCTAGAAATTCTAAGTGCTTAAGTAACCAAAAGGGGGTTTGTAAACGATTTAATTATCTAAATTAAACTAAAGCGAGTAACTAATAATGAGTAATAGTTAGAAAACAAATCAGGGGGCGACGATATCAACATCGAAGTTAACCGATCATTGATGCAAGGATAACTATCATTATCATCATTTGCATACCCCAATGCCCTCAAAGAGACTCCCGCAAGAAGCGGGGTAAGGGGCGGTCGGACGGAAAACAAACCTTACACTTGCAATAACAAAGAGCTATCGCAAAGAGGCTGTTTCCGATTGACCCAAAGCGAAACTGGGACCACCATCTTTCGCTTCTTGGAATTATAGCAAGGAGGGTTTTAAGTGCCATTTTGATTTAGTCCATGTATCCCAAAGCCAAAAGAACAATGAATTTTTGGCTCCATCGGATATATATAAATATACGCTTAGGAAATCTAGTTCCCAAATTCTCCATAGTTTTTAGTTATCTACAACAAGATGCGTTCTCAAACAACCCTAACTGTGAAACTAACCAGTCCACGCGCCCTTACTATAAATTAATATTTGTAAATCAATTCTAGCGAAATCGGTATAATACGATAATACATGTACACGAGGTAAGTACTCAATCGGCTCATTTATTCTCCCTATATATTCCCGACTATGAGACGCATGCATTAGTAATTCATAGTTGCTTTGTAGTTTACATGAATTGAACAATCACGGATTTGAAGTTCTAAACTAAAAACTAGTTGGCCTACCAACAAACACAATAATTTATCTTAACAATTTAATCAAAAGAATAGATAATATTTGCAAGAAGATATTAAGATCTCACATATACTTATTTTATTGGATTCAGTATGTCGAACCTAGGAGAGGCTTAACCCTTCAATCTCTATAATGATCTCCATCATTAAGTTTAGAGGGAGGAACTTAGCAAAGCCCTAATAGAACTGTCTGGAATCTAAATAAAATTTCAAAAGTCTATAAAAAGTAATAGTAGTGCCAAAGAAATAAGGAATGTAAAATGAAGCAATAAACTGCCACGATGGGTAAAGTGAATTGCCCCATCCACCCAACACAGATGAACCATACCAAGTCCTTGCATGACCGTAAATTTCTGCACTCGTAGGTTAGCGGAATTCGGAATTGATCTTGTAATATATCACTTGAAAGCTAAGAGGCTAAACTTTAATCTCCAAGTGGAATTTCAGAACCTCTTCTAGTTTAGGAGATATGGTTGGCGAAACTTGACTTAACGTTTCGGTAGCATGCTAGAAGGCTCAACTTATCTCCTTTGTATCTCTTTCTTCTTCCCTTCACTTCAATGTTACTCGTGGTGTATCCCGAAATCTCTCCAAACATCATGAATTCCTCGAGTCTCATACTCTCTTATCATCATAAGAACACTTGAAAACTCGTTAATCATTCAAACTATTGCAATTCATCAAAGAGGAGTAACAAATTATGCCACAAGAGACTTAAAACACCAAAAGACTTGAAATATATGGCACTAAAACTACAACACAAGTTAGACTTATCAATCAGTTACCCTACACAAAGAAATATCATTTAATGAATATCCTTTTTCCTGTCTGTGTAACTTTTTGGGAAAATTTCAGAAAGGTGGGCCGAGGTTTGTACAAATTGTAGGGAGATGGACTGAGATTTTATTAATTGCAGAAAGGTGGCATGGATGTCAAAATTTTGTGGAATAGTTATGTTTGACCTATGTGAAGTTGCCAAAGTATCAACTTCATACCAGCGCCATTTAACAGAAATCCAATTACGTTAGCCCATGTTTCAACTTTCTTTCAACCAATTACTGTTGTCAATGTTTTCATCTGGTTGGGTTTCACGTGTCCATTCTGGTAGAAGCTATGGGTCATGTGTAGGTTAATGTAGCTATATTTGCTCTAGATGGCCTAAATTATAGCTCTGACATCCCATCATTGGCCTAAAATAATTTTCTAGTATGTTTTGAACCTCAAGCCACCTGTCTGATTTTACAAAAATGTCGGCCGATCTCTATGTGGTTTGTGCAAACCTCAGGCCACCTCTATAGAATTGTCAGTATGTTTTGAACCTCAAGCCACCTGTCTGAGTTTACAAAAATGTCGGCCGATCTCTATGTGGTTTGCTCAAACCTCAGGCCACCTCTATAGAATTTCCCCCAACTCTTTTTGATGGGTATATTATTCGTGAAAAGTGCTGCATTTGCTAGAAGTATCCGTTTCGTACACATTGAGCTTTTGTATGTTCTCCTTCCATTTATTCTAGAATCATACCGAAGCAGTTGCATTGTTTTAAGGTTGTATACTTGTCTGACAGAGTTACTGTGAAGATAGACGGAGTTTCGGTGTAATATAAATGTCTATAGATGAAACTATATGGGGGTACTACGATGCATGACTACTGTTATTTAAGTATAATTTGGGCCAGGTGATGTTGATGAACTGACATTGAAGTGTGTTGATGATAACAGCTAAGTTGGTTACTCCCTCCCTTTTCTTTCGTGGAGATTTAACTTTTTCATTGAAACTAGACTTCTCCTTAGAGTCTCTCTTTGTATCCTCCTACTGGCAATCAACTCCACCTCCCTGTGACTGGAGGTATCTGAAACCTGTTACTTTGTCATGAGTGACAATCTCTTTCGACAAAGTGGTCAATGGACACACAAAGGTTTGTCACTTTAATCTGTATCGTAGGAGCTGTACATGATGCGAGGTGATGTAAATGCCGTATCTACCATGTTATTATGATTTTGCTGATCATATAGATGAAAATATTGCGAGAGTTTGTGGGAGTCGTTCAGGTTCAGGAATGGACTCTATGCGCGTCCCTTGTAAGGCTGCATACATGTAAACCTCATCAAACTCGATCATACACAGTATTCATATTGCATAGACATAGATAGAAATATTTGAGTATGTTGGCGGGGATCAGCCAGGTTATGAGAAATTCTTAACTTTGAGAAAGCGGATAGGTCAAATGTCCTATCTACCATATCGTTGTCGTTTTGCTGATCATATAGATGGAAGTATTGAGGAAGTTTTATGGGGTTGTTCGGAAAACAGTCTCTGCTCGTTGCGTGTACGGATATACATGTTTTCATTGTCCAACTCTATCTTATATTGGGTTGACAGAGATGGAGGGAATATGTTGGCTGGGATCAACCAAGTTATGAGACCCTGTATTGCAAAATCATCGATTTGTCTACCACTTAAGTTGCAAAGATAAAAAGAAAGGGCAGTTTAGTGTTTTGTTATGTATATAATATCAAGCCTGAAAAGTAAGGATGCTATCAGCTATCTTGAGTTTTGATGCACTAGTCCAACTGTCCAACTCTGGGAACTGTTATGTTGATAGCAAATTGCCAACCAACGGAACTAGAATACAAGGACAATGTGGTGAAGTAAAATAAATATTATGTTTCATGGGATTTCTCTTTGTTCAGAGAACTTTCAGATCCCAGAAACTCTTTCTTACTTGTAGACAGGTGTCAAATCTGAAAGGGTTAATTTCATCTGTATGTAGTTACTAATGACTACTATACTCACGAGGCTAATAATGTTTCTTTTGGGTGCTATAATTGTTTGCTTTAATGGAGTGTGACTTTTAATCTTCAATAGTCTATAGAGGCGTACTTCATCACTCATCAATTTTTCCATGATCGGATCCTGCGGTGAATGTTAAAGAAGAAGTCTATACTTAGTTATGCTTCCTCTACATTTTTTCTTGCCCCCTCCCTTTCTATTTTCTCGCTGTTGATAAAATTTGGTGTATGCTTGAAATTTGCGTTATGTAGTAATTGCTATGTTTATTACTAACCTAGTAATTGGGCAGTCACTCGTGCAAATGCTAGAGTCATGTACTGGAAGTGCTGGATGTCGCTCCCTTGTCTTGTTCCATGACCTGTTGGTCTCAACGTCACTGTGTCCGGTATTGTTTAATCTCCAATTTTTTTCCTAAACTTTGTTTGATTTTCATGAGGCCTCTTGGGGGATTTACTGAACTTTTTTAGAAAACTAATTGTCCAGGATGACACTGTAAACTTATACACATACGCTGTTATGAGGATGTCTCCTTCTGCTCTATCTGCTGGTACAAGCTCATGGTCCTATCTAAGCAAAGGAAGCACTGCACCTCACCATACTAGAGGACCTGTTCTTCCAAGTTCTTCCTCTTCCTCTGAACAAGTCCATGGATCCCGGGATACCTCCCCTGTTGGAGATAACAGATATCTCATACCAAGGCCATTACAGCGGGACAAGTGGTCTAAAGCGAAGGATGGTTTTCTTGTAACTAATACATGGGGTTTGGATACACTTGCTCTGAACACAATCCCTACTATTTGGCTGCAGCAGACAAAAGAAAGAATGTTTCTTTGTGCTCACCAGCACAAAAATGTAACTGTTATTCTTCTCATTCCTGTCACCTCAATCAATTATGCAGAGACGGAGATCCCTGTTCTGAAGCAGCAGCTTCTGGACACTGTAAGATTATCTTCTGATCAGTTGTATTGAGGTCTATGGGATGTCATGTTTATGTGGATATTATACTTGTTACTTGCACACTATAATATTCACTTCTGTCATCATATATTGGCTTTAGGACCTGCCTATTTCTGATTTTGTTAATGCACTCAAGAATTCAATTACTTTTAGGGCCCTTTTTTAAGTTGTCATGATAATTGCTGACAGTGCCATGCATGTTTCACTTACAGTCCAATGATACTTGTTTTTAAATTCAGACACGTAATATGCTAATTTTTTATGTGGAAGTAATGAAATTTTGTATGCTTCCAAGTTTTAGCCTGGTTCTGGATGATCATTTTCTTCTTATACATTTTGATGTTGTTATCAGCGTCAGTTGTATTCTGATTCTTGTATTCTTGATTCTAAACATCTGTTAGGCATCTTTAAAAATTCTTAAAGTTGAAGAAAAACTCGCAAAGGGTTGGGGTGGAGAGAATGCGTACCATGTCAGTGGGTATCGGTACTTATTAGTGGATGGTGATAGAAGTCTGTCCAGGGCTTCTCCAGCCACAAAAGCTGCAACCTTAGCAAAGGTAGTGCTCTATCGTTTATATGATCAGTACAGTTATCTTTGAATTTATACTAATTGATTGCAAGTTACAAATTGGCGTTCATGTACAATCTCATCTAGTAAAATTCTGAAGGATTCTAGAGTCATTGCTCAGTTGAGAAATGTGTCTATCAGAAATTAAGATAGGATTGTAGCTATCTTCTGTATAATTATCTATCATCTGATAACAGTGTTTCCTTGTAAGGTTACCTAGTAAATTATTTTTAACTGAACTGAATTCTGTAAATATCTGGACTCGACTCTGATCATGTTTTATTTGAGTGTCAAGATTTGAAACTTTCTGTTAGACCAGTAGTTAGAATTCATATCCTTTTGGCTCAAGTAGTTCCTTCTGGTGCTTTGTTTCAGGACTCTTTGATTGCAATGTGTAAGCTTAGGGAGGAGGTTGACCTGGAAAAGAGGAGGGCCAAATGGGATGAAGGAAGCAATGAAAAAGACCTGGAACTATGCATCAGGGCAAAGAATAATGCATGGGTTATTGCTCGGGTTACTAGAGGGAAAGAGCTCTATGTTGTCTTGGAGAAAGCCAATGAAACACTTCTTTATGCATCAGATGCCATTGAGAAGTTCAGCTACAGGTAATTTGAATCATGTCTTATGGATAAAGTTTTGATTTAGACTGTCAGGTAATATTTCTCAAGTGTTGCTAGCTTAGTTTGGTATTATATGTCTAAAAGGAACCTATTCAAGTCACAATTGAAAACACGAAACTTAAAGAAAATGCACTTTAGTCTAGTCAGCTATGATACTCGGACTTGGCATTTTGACTGGCCGTATCTGGACATGACACAACTAGGGTATCCACACAGAATACGCGTCTGGCCGGTGAGAAGTGAAACGGACACAGATGCTCAGTGTCGCATAAATGCTATAGACACCACGCTCTGATTTACGATCTTATTCATTGTAATGGACGACTGTGATTATTGTTGCCTCTGGTGGCCGTAGAAAGAGTAGGTGTGAACTTTAGCAGTTTGCATATAGAGAAAGTGGGAGAAAGAAGAAAACACGATGAAAGAGAAATTCAGATCTGATAAAGTGTAAACTAATCAACTAGGGAAAGATATCAATGAGTTTAATTAATATATATTAATTAATGTAGTAGAAGAAAACATGACCGGTCAAAAAGTTGAAAACAAGTGGGAGAGTACTTTATTCCTTTTTCTTACTCTCAATTTAATTTTCTTGGGAATGGGCTTTTAGTTTTTATAAATGCCACATCTAGAAATTGATATATCCAAGAATAAAAATAGGGGCTACTAAACGCAACACGATTTCGGTTAAACGCAGCACAAATAAAAAAAATTTGACATATAACTTCCGACTTTACTCTTCATATGTTTTTATCAAAACTTTCTATATTTCTACAACCCAACCCCTATTATAAGGAAACCCTGACCCCATTCCCCGAGCACCCACCCGATACTCGTTGGACGACTCGTTTTCGCGGAAATCACTGAAATATTTTTAAATTTTTTTTTTTGAAGTGTCGGCTAGGCCAGCCGACAGTCCTTAGATCTGGCCGACACTCCTAAAAAAAAATTCTTTTATTATAAAATTTTACACGAAAACACAACTAGTGTTTGATGATTCAAGTTGAGTTTGTGTTGTGTTTTTGGGTGAGATCTTGAACAAAATGATGAAGTGAGTAAGAGCATGTGGGTGAGGAAGGGTGGGGAGGAGGGAGGAGGGAGGAGAGAGGTATGTTAGGGCGGGGAGGAGAGAGATATGTTTGGAGGGGGGAGGGGAGGGGGTAGAATAGGAAAGATTTTTGTAGGAGTTTTTTAGTTGTGCTGCGTTTAGTCTCTACCTAAAAATATAGGCAATCAAAAAGAACAATTTAAAATGTTAGAGACTTTTCTCTGCGGTTTTATTATAGCAATAATAAAAAAAAAAAAGAACCCTAAAAAAAATTGAAGTTAAAATGCTACTTGTTGAAATTTGGATATGTTGACCATGTCCAAAATGGCAAGTATCCGCATGTTGACTGTGTCTACGTGTCCTTGACTTCAAATTTTGGAGCGTCGGATGTGCGGATCTGTATCGGTGTTGGATACACATACCCCAGTATGTGCATTATATGTAGTCAGCCTTTCCCTTCATGTTGTTCGGTCAAACGGCCAAACATTTCCATAACAATAGATTTCTGAATGAACTTGGACTCAGAAAAGAAGGTAAGGATGAGATTATGTAGCTTCTTATCAGAAGAAGAAACACAAGTGCAGAAGCCCGATGATCCCCCGCCCACCCCCTTCAAGCTTTGAAGATCCCCTTACTCTCAATCTATTAAGGATTCTTTCTAAAATGACAACTCTTTAACCAGGAAAGCAGATAAAGGGGCATTATGCGAAGTAGAGTGTCGTAAGACAAGAGAAAGACCGAAAAGTGCTCCTCCTGTGCGTTCTTCCTAAAACTAACCTACTCTCCGTCCCATTTGTCTACCTGACACAAGGAAAAGAAATAAGTAATATAACAAGAGAGGATAAGAGTAGGTTAGTCCTTGCTCTACTAGTAGGTCTTGCATTTACGAACCAAAGTTCTAGCACAAGACATTCGCCCCGACAGAGAGGGATTCTATCTGAGAGCTTGAGGAGTTAGAAAATCAAGTATTTGCTACCCAATAGTTGGCGATGTTGGAATTCAACTATTTGCTCCTTTCATTCCAATTACTTTTCATATCTCTCTGTCCATCTCTGCTTTCACTCACTCCTGAGCCCTGGAATATTCTCACTGTTATTATTTATGAGCTTTTAAGTTTATTTTGGATAGCTAAAAAAATTAGGATGAGAAGTCTATTGATTTTTTAATAATTAGCTGGGGAAGTAATACGAGTTAGAAAATTCTTGTTGCTGTTAGCCTTTCGAGGCGGCCCTTCTGTTATCTTCATAGTGTTTAATCATCCTTCTCTTTCTTTTATGATTTTGTTTGAATTTCAATTTATTTTTCCCCACGAATGTTCAAACTTCTAGGGTCATCGTCAATTATGATAATTGTTACCAGTCATTGTAATGGTTAAATCTTAGCCGTTTAATTCTTTCAATCTAGATCATCCAATTAAAGTATCACTATATATAATAGAATAAATCTGATCCTCCCGAAATACCCATTTTTTCCATCTATATATTTCTCCCGTGGCCTCTTCTTCACCATCTTCACTCATAAACCTAAAATGCTTGAGAAAAGTATATGGTGATGGGTTATAAGTAGCATTTGAGCAATCAATTTTTGGCAATGACTGCTGTAGTACACTGTACTAGACTTGTTATAAGATGAATATTCTCTCTGTCCGCAGAAATACAGAAATATAAATGAAAGACATGGACTTCAAATGGTTTTATGTATATTAGATCTATTGGGATCACAATGATCGTAGCCCACAACTGGAATGTTGTAAACCATCAACTAGCTGCATGATTATGACAATTTCAATTTAAAGTCAGTATGGTCACAATTTGTTATGAAACTATGCCAACGGAAGACTTTGGAAACTGGACTTACTTGTGGTCGTTCCCCAGATTTCACTTACATTTTGATTAAACAAAGTTGATTATAGAAACTTAATAAGCTGCTGATGGGGTCAGAGAGGGTGGCTGGACAGGGAAGGAGATAAGAGTATTTTGGGAAGAAATGACAATAAATCTTTGTGTTGATTAGTTCTCAATTCTGTATGTGGACGGTTAAGATTACACATCAGTCATTTACTACGGTAAGTGAGGACAATTATAATAATTGACGATCACCATAGAAGCATTGGCTAATGTTGGGATAGCTGTGTACTTCTGTTTCCTCTTTTCCTCTTTTTAGTACACAGAATGTCGGATTACCTAGCCACCTAGGACTGCACAGTTTTCTCACACCTGGTCCTATTGGTTGTAGCCTCATAGGCATGATGCTGTTGTAAGTACATAATTACTTGGAGTTTTGATGTTTACTTTTTTAATATGCAACCAGTTTATGCAATTCGATTGAGAGGGAGTAAAAGACATCCCATGATTTGAATGTTGGGATTTTCATTTTTTTTTTTCTCTTCATTGTAGGTATTGTAGCGGAGCTTTCTCTTTGGATTAAGGTCTACAGAATTTACGTTGTGAAGAATCTTATTTCATACCAAGGTTTTGTACATTGCAGTTGAAAATAGGGGAAAGGAAATATATGTAGCTTATAGTTTAACTAATATGGTAACAATTTTTGTGCCGAAAAATTTATATATCTTGGTCATGGTTTAGTGTTTGTTGCGATCTTCCACCGTTCATTGATTAATTAAAGTATAAATTGGTGCTTTCCCAAAAATTTACTTGAATTTCATTGCCTCTTATTCTCTGTTTCAAGAATATTCTCTGTTTCGAAATTCTTGGTATTTTAACATTAACAATGTCCTCTCCAGTCCTCCCCTCCGAAATCTCCATAAAAGAGTCAGATCTCCTACAACGTTCTACCAAGAAGCATAAGCGGAAATATGTACATCTCAATACATTCTTAGCCAGCCCTGCCAAAAGCCAGTCCTAAGATTCTCGTCTCACTTGAGTCCAACCCCCTTCCACAAAGGAATTTTTCTGTCCTCCCCAGTGTATCCTTTAAGGATAACTCTAGACCATGTTGGAAGGCACAGGAACAAATTATTCACCCTGAACACCCTACTTCTCATCTATCGACGAGGATTACAGATGATGATGCTCCTCCAGAATATTTCGAAGATGATGATATGCCTTTTTTTTTTTTTTTTTTTTTTTACAACGGGCTAAACAAAAACATTAAATTACAACAGTTACACACAAGCAACAAACCCCAACTAGCTAAAGTACCATCTATCCTAACTTTCTTACTGATATTACAAAGGTCTCTAGTGGCTCTTACTATTGAGATCGTGCGCTTCTTCTTCTTTCCTATCCTGCAAAACAAAATCATTAGTTTTAGAAGCCAATATACCTTTCCTCTTTCATTCATCACTAGGCCTCAGAGACTTGTCTCGGGTGCTGGATCGGAATTACATGGTGAGGTAGGCTCTGATGCATCTCTCTTTCCAATAGAGAAAAAACCACAGGACTTGCTGCTGCAACGCCTTTTCTTCCACTTGAAAACACCCTTTAGAGAAGTAGCCAACGAACTCTCACTCTTGTTATCGTTATCGCGAGTCTCGTCACTACAAACGGAAGTAGCGGTCAATGATTCGAACTCATCCGTAACAACATGAGACTGGTTAGAAAACTTTTCAAAATCTCCATAGATAGAGTGTGATTCAACATCACCACCTCTCACAACGCATACAGTTATGAAGCTCATTGTTCGACCATTGTAGCAATGAAGAACTTGCCCATTTTCCAACATAATGAATGCTTTCCTATCCAAGCTAAGGCCGCATTTGGATGTTTGGTTTCTAAAGCTAAGTCTTTCACAAGGCTTGTGATTTTGAACTTTGGAGGCAACATTAGCTGACCCAACCGAGGCTTCTGTATTGTTGTTGTCAAGACTAGAGCGGGACCTAAATAAACTAAGGGGGTCAAAAGACGTACCATTCCCTTTGATCGAACGAGGGGGGTCAGAAGCTTGGTTCTCTAGACCGTTATTGCCTTGTTGTATATCTGACTCCAAAGCAAATGCACTATTGTCTTCTTCTTTGCTTCTTGCCTCACTATAAGCTATTATCTTCTTTAACCACAACATCTTCATCATGAATAACACGCACCTTGTTATCAATCATCATATTATCATCAATTGCCTCAGAATAATTCTGTTTCTCTTCACAGTTTAACTTTTGTTTTTTCGGACAGCTCATCTGTCCTTTCAAAACCTCCATTTCTAAAATCCTCACTTCCATTGCTATGGCTCTAGAACAAACTTTCAACCTTTAGTAGCTCTTTTAGGACCTATTTGTTCCTTTGTTCAATTTTACTTGCTCAAACCAAATCTCCATAAGCAATATCATATTTTTCAAATCCAATGTAAGCTGAAGCCCTTCAGAAAAGAGCTTTAACAATCTGGTTATCAAAGATCAACCCTAACGAACATAACTCAATGGCTTTGTCAAACTCGCTAAGTTTGAGAGCACACGCTGCTAAGTTCAGATTAAGTGAGCCAACGAGTTCCTTAATTAAGAGTTCTCCTTCATTACATAGGGTGTAGAAAAACAAATGAATCTGACAGTCTTAGTGTATATTTCAACCGCACACTTAAACTTGCCCTGCTTATACATTGAATATCCATCCATTTGAGCATAGCCAATGAACTCCTCATATCCACTTAATCTAATAAACATCTCATCCACATCTTAATCATACTCATTTAAGGTTTTGGAAGATGATAAGAGAAAAGAAAAATTGGATTGTTTCAAACTCCATCAAAAAGAGTTTCACACCAAGAAGAGTTGTCTTTGAAAATTCCACAAACCAGCAGATAACTTGGAAGGGCTTAAGATAAGTGTAAGCAAGCTAGAAGAGATCACCTCACTATGATGCAATTGGTTGTTCTCGTGAGTCTTGTTGTGCTGGTAGCCTTATGGTTATGCTTACTAAGGAGGAATAACAGATAAGGGAACCTTGAAGATTTTTTCTCATTATTAAGATGTTTGATAAAACGATTGGGTAACAATCCCTCATTAACTAGTTCAAACGCAAATGGGCCATTAAAGGTAGTCTTTTGCTCAATAATATTTGATGTCAATACTATGTAGCAAGCTTCTCTTTAAATATTGACGATGATTATGTCCTTATGAAAGGGGCTTGGGTTATTGATGGCCACTACTTGACCATAAGAAGATGTGCACCCAATGTTGTGGATGAAGATCATATTCGTTTCCTTACAACTTGCGCACGGATTACCTGTCTTTCAATCGAGTATTTCTACTTGTCTTCTTACAAAAAAAAAAAAAAGGGTATAAAATAGGTAAGGGGCTTAGGTTTGACAAAACTACCATGGCTAAGAGGTCAATTCACTAGGTTGAGAGGGCCATTACTGTCTAAGTTTGGCTTAATTACAAGGTTTGTAAAATCTAATATGAAAGCTTGAAGCTAATCAGTTATAAGTGCGGTAAACTAGGGTACAAAGATGTGGATTGTCCCACGTTTTCGCAAAACCACACTCTGATTCCTCCCCGATGGATGTACATAACAACCGTGCAAATATCGAGGACATGGTGTATGGTTCTTGGATGAATGTAAAGAAACCAGTTAGAAAGAAGCTTCTAGTTCAAGACAACCACCCCCTTCGTAGTAGTCATAACCACGATAATAATACGGTTACCAAGGAAGCTACAACAAATCTTGTGAACCCTTATGAAGAACCATCTACATGATCAAGATTCCATGCACTCATCAATTAGGAAGGTGTAGATAACTTCCATAATTATATCCCTATTAGTGATAACCCCATTTTGACACCCTCATCCTTAAAGATCAACAAGATTTGTAGCCTTCCTTACCAGAGATTTTGTTTATTCCCATAATTTTTGTCCCAATTAACTTAGATTCGCGCAGTAAGGAAAGTCCTACCCAAGCTAGTCAAGGAGAATCATCCAAAAAGTCCCTTTTGCAAAACCTAAACCTTCTATTAGGAAAGTTGCCACAAAAAATAGCCCCAAAGTAAAACTTACATTTACAGGCCCTAATATCAAGTCAATACTCAAGCTAACATATAGCATGCAAAATCAAGCCATCTCACAAAAAACTAGCAACAATTTGGTTTCGAATAGACCCAAAGAAAATTTTGTGCCTTTCCCTACCGCAAAGACCTCACTATTGATCCTAGTCAAGCATTCTCAAAAGTCCACACCCCTCATACCACTGAGAACTCCTAGCACTAATTCCAACTCTACAACATTGGCAACCAACAGAATTCAACCGTGCATTTCGATCCCCTGATTGGATGTTCAGTCCAGGAATGACAATAGATTTCTCGATGATGGGAATTATGATTCCAGGAGCCCACAAGATGGAGGTTTGGTTCCATAAAATTATGGAATCAGTTCCTCAAATACTAACCAACATAACCATGCCTCATCAGGTTGAGAAAGTGATGAATATTCTCAAGTAAGCTTACCTAAGCTTTTTTCCTACTACATTAAACATCATGGTAGATCAATATCCTATACTTGCCGCTAAAACTCCTCCAATCATCTTTGTCATGTGGAATATCCAAGGCACATGGAATAAAGCCATAGTCAATGTTCCCAAAGAGGTGGTGCGTTCTCATTTACTTTCAGTTTTTACCCTAGTTAAGACACACATGGACAGTGAACAAGCTGAAAAGTTGGGCAATATTCTTCAATTTGATGGCCATGTTATATTAGATGCATAAGGATTCAACAAAGGTATTTGGTTGTATTGGGATAGAAATCAGGTAATAGTGGACCCTATTGAGCAACATGATTAGATTATAATTTTTGAAGTAACTAGGGTAGGAGAGATTCCCTGGTTTTTTTCCAACCTTCTATGCTAGTCTAGATGCACTTAAGAGGAGAGACATATGGCGTGATCTTGAAAAGTATTCTACGAGAAATAATCGTCTTTGGTTGATTGTCGGTTAGGTTTCGGGTTTTGGGCTGATGAACCACCCTTGAAAAATGACCTTTTAAGTCCAATGGTCAAAAATGCCAGGGCCAGATAAGATATCCAATTCAAATTAGGTTTGTCTAGGCTTGAGCCGGGTTTTGCAAATATTATAATTTTGGGACCGGCTCAACCCAAAATTGAACCTGGCCAAAATTGGGCCATCTAGGAAAAGGCCCAAAATAGTAGATTGGTTTGGGCCTGGCCTGGGCAATGCAGCCCACTGGCAAGCTGTAGTCGGAACTATGGCAACATGGTTAAATTTGGCCATCAGATGAGGCTTACAAACAGTTCCTAAATTTGCCGGTCAGATGAGGCTTACTAACAGTTCCTCTCTGTATCTCAGGCTCTCAACTGATCCTTTTGTCAGCAATGAGCCTCCTGCTTGTGCCGCTGATCCTTATGTTTATAAGGCACTCTAGGAAGGCAATTAACTAACTGATCCTTTTGTCAGCAATGAGCCTCCTGCTTTTGCCGCTGATCCTTATGTTTATAAGGCACTCAAGGCAATTAACTATGTATGTTTCTATACTAAAGGATAGATTATCATAGTTCTCACTGCTGATTTTCTATTCTGTAAGAAGATAAGCAACACTTTTTTTCTTTTTTTGATGTCATTATAAGACAAACAATGCCTAGCTTTGGCAACCATTCAGGATCGTTTTTAATTCATACATTTCTCAACAAAAAATTCCCATTCTATTAATGCTCATCCACTACTTCAAAAGCAAGATGCCTCCATGAAGTCTTTGATGAGCCAAAGGTAAGGTTCCATACTGCTCAACCTCATTAAACCTCCACAATCACAATTAGCTGGATATTAATGGATCATACTATTCATAGGCAAAATGAAATAACTTCGTACTCCTAAAATAGCCAGACTGAATCCCAGCACTTGATGTCATCATCGTTATGCTTCAACTAGATACATCAATTTTGCTTTTGTTTGTGTTTCTGCAAATACAAAATTCCACACTTTTTTGCGGATCAAAATTGTTTACTTCAATTTGCAGGCCAATTAGTAAAGAGGAACGAAGTAGACATGACCAGATGTATGAATTGTTGCAACTGGCTGACAAACAGCAGCAACAGATTATATGATCGACTACGGTCCAATGGTTTTCCTATCAGCAAGAGGTTGATGTTGAGCTACATGTAATGGCGATCCAGCAATTAACAAATTCCAAATTGGTGATGCGAAGAGTTTCCAAAATCTTTAAATCTTCTAGCTGAAATGGTTACCAGAATCAGAGTGAGCAAGACAATTATGCAATGAAATGAACTGACTACAGGTCTAGAACAGGAAACATCAGAAAACGGGACTTCAACATTTGGGTTCATATTGTTTCATTTACACGATTGCAAATAACAATAAGGTAAAGTACACAAGCTAAAAAGACTTAGTAATTGCAGCAGATCACACAAATGTTAACATTAAGGACAAAAATGAGAAAAGTATATGCTTACCATGACTTCAAAAATTTATGTGTATAGTCAGCTGGGTTACTTTTGTCCTTGCGTCGGAGGATTGGATTTGCGGCTCTTTTCCAGCTCTTTAGTCACCTTCTCCAACCCATCTAGTCTTTGTTTAACAGTCTCAAGCTCTTTAGCCAAATTTTCATCCTCTTCTCTCAGCGCCTTAGGAAGGAAAATTGGATAATTAATACACTCACCAGCCACCACCAAGTAGAACGCACTGAGAAGAGAGAATAAATAAAAGAGCAAACAAACCATCCTGATAAACACAGCATCTTACAATCAGCTAGCATTGGTCATACCCATATTACTAGGGAAGATCAGAATAAGTACCCAAAAAAGGGCTTGCATGGTATTGGTGTTTCATTAAGGTGTTACTAGAAGAAAATAAAGGGTAGTTGGATAAAAAGAGTGTGAGAGAGGAGGGAAGATACAAATCGCCCTCAGATGGCGGAAAGTAGTTACCCACTCCTCGCCTAGAATAACAGAATACCCTAAATGGTGGTAGAGTGGTAGTACTCCATTAGTCCCCTGTTCCTCCCTTCTCCTCTTCTCTCTACTATCTCCACCCATCCACCACCCTATATCAGTCCCTATTACCCTTCAATTATTTCCCCAAATGCAAAGCATGCCCTAAGAACATCTACAAAAAGTGAGTGGAGTGAGAAGACACAAGCACATGAGCAACACAAGCCACATTAGGTCAGTATGTTTCACTAATATGTTTAGTGACACGTTTCAACCCAAAATTTTACTAAAGCATAAATATTATATAGTCAAAACGAATCCAACGGTGTGTGCAAAGAAAGAAGATATTCATCCAAAAGATAGTAAAATAAATATTTGCAATAAATATTTCAGCTTTACTAAGACACACCTCTTCAAGTGAGCTTCCTGAGGCCTGAGGCTAGGGAAGGTTGCAAGCAAATTAACTGCGTCCCGAAAACGAAACCAGGATAATGGGTTTTGGCAAAATATGGCTAGTGTTTATCCTTCTGTTCCCAAAAACTTCTAAAAGTCCATTTTCGACGAATCCTCGCCAAAGGGTAAGGCTAAATGCATCATTTCAACAACACTCCACCACAAGTACAACCTCTTGATAGGCAGTGCATTGATGAGTTTTTCACTAGACCGTAAGTACAAGCATCTTGAGAGCCAGTGGATTGATGGTTTTGTCTGATACACACTTTTTTAGTTCCTCACCAAAAATTTCAAAGCTCACTCCTTCCCAAGGAACTTCATGGAAATGAGTGTTCCATGGACTCTCGTTACATATAGCAAAGATGAAACCCCATATTAATAATTGTAACCTAGACAACAGTGAACTGGAGTTTGTGTAGTGTCCCAATCATGATCAAACAACACCTATGGAAACTTCACTTACTCAATGGTCAAGGGTACTTACAAGTTACAACTAATAGCATTGGCAAACAAGAGGTGAGCTTTGGTATTGACCAATAACTCTCACCTTAAAAGTGGGCAGTACTGTGGCATAAAACAAAACAAATCACACACGATTTTCATGTACTATATAATGTTTAGAAGATGGACCTCCAACTCCTGCCTCCGTGCTTCTTCTTTTCTGGCTTCTGACTTGGCACTTCTTTGCACCTCAAAGATGACAGCAGCTCCAGCAACCTGCATTTGTTAAACTCTATGATGTAGATTAAAAATACATGTAGCTAAAAACAGTTAGTACACATCAAGCTCTACAGATTATGCTGAGTTCAAACTTGTATGAGGATCACAGTTCATGGGCGTCATACTGATGTTATCACATGGTTGCTAAAGCAGGCATTACCCAATCCACTAGAATTTGTACCACAGTCAAAACACATATGGTATGGAAGGTTGTCTTTCTCTCTCATTAATAATAATAATTGTATTAAAGTTACATTTTAACTCAAGATGTTACACGGGATCCAAAATGGGTGTGGCAAATCAAAGCGTCACAATAACAGAGGTCCCTAGAACTTCATCATGATACACAAAACATGAAATAATTATATACTGTATATCGACAAACAGAAAATGTAGATATTAATATGGTAGCTGATGCTGTTCTCACTCAAAAGAGGATTCCCTCTAAACTTAGTGTTCTTGAAAGTTTTAGAATGATGATACGAAATGAATAATGGCTGCCTAACCCTATGAAATTTCCAACCAAGTATAATAAGCGATCATACATATGGTGTGGATTACGAGTAGTAATGTTAGTATTTTCTACATTGTTCACATAGCTGTAAAATTTTAGCATTCTTTTGGCACTACTTACCTATTTACATTAATAATTCCAGGCATATTTTAGTAGGATATTAATAATAGAACATTAGTTTTATACTATAAATGATGAATGCAGAAGTAGTCGTTTATATAAGATTAACTTCTTATCGTCCAAGTCAGTTTTAGGACATAAATACCACTACATGCTATGCTTTTTAATAGTATTGGATAGGTTCTATCAGTTTGGTATCAAAGTGGCTACCAAACCAACAATCACGGGAGCTGTTGTCGTAATGCAATCCCTAATTTCTGTAGCACACCACTACCAACTCTCTGCAAAACCATAGTTTAAACGTATGTAGTCACCTTGTCTCAAAATCAACTATCAATTCACCTTCTGTTTTTTTTTTTTTGTGTGTG
>CAAKMY010071167.1:0-20137 GCA_901111285.1 Corrigiola litoralis
AGAAAGAAAAGGAAAAAAAAAAGTAGAAGTAAAAAATTGAAGTTCAATCATCACTTTTGATTTTAGATCTAAGGGTGGTTAAAATTTCATATTTAACTTAGTTTATAATTACATAGTTAATTAGATTAATCATAAATAAACATAACTAATCTAACGGAATTCCAAAGAAAACTAACGTCCGTCGTCATTAAGGGCATTTTAGGTCGAAAAATCGACCTCAGGGGTATTCTGGCTTTCTCAAAAAAAACACGGGGGCATTTTGACTTTTTTGCTATACATCAGGGGTACTTTAGAGAAAATTCCAAAAAGCATCCCTTATAATCAATAAGCCATCTGAGGCCGAACAAGTCCAAATCTTTGTGGACAATTTGGACTCGTCTTATACTGACCACTTGCGATACGCAGGTGTCGACACTTTCAAGCGTCTCGAGATGATTGAGACTAAGATCGAGGATGATTTACGCCGCCATTTCAATACTCCTCAACCCAAGGCCCAAACTATGGGAAAAAGGGTATCAAGGAGGTCGCAAGGCCAACAGTTCTGGCGCCTCCAAGACCATTGCTGAAATCAAAACCCTTGAAGCACCTAAGGAGAAGTTTTGCAAACACTTTACTCCTATTGGGTGTTCCTATGACGAAGGTTTCAAGCGTCTCATCGAAAAGAAAGTCACAACTCTTATTGGTCCTACTCCGAATGCCGCTCTGGACAAAAGAGGAAAGAATTGGGATTGTAATGCCTATTGTGAGTATCATCGTGGACGATGACATTCCACAGAGAACTGCTTTTCTTTGAAGAATCTGATCGAAGATATGATCGAGTCTGGACAACTGCCTTTACCATGTCCTTTGGTCCAAAAGCCAAATAACCAAACAGGTTCGTTAGTACATCACTCTTTACTGGCTATCGTGGAGGACTTCGACGACACTTTCGACCTAACCTCATTCATCACACCAATGATTGGAGGTATATGGGACAATGACGAGGAGGATGTTTATGTGAACACTCCTCATGTTAAGGCTAACAACAAACTTGCACTATGTTTTCTTATAAGCAATGGGACTAAAGTCCAACACCTGACAAAATCTAGGCGTGCCCACCAAGCAACCCAAAACTCGAGCTCAAACCAAGCTCAAGACCCTGCAGTACATGACAAAGCTGTAGAAGATGTTACTAACGAGAATGGCCTCGTTAAGCAACTCCAAAAGATTAAGGTTGACATGACCATTTGGCAACTCTTAATGTCTTCTTAGGAAGATCGCACATCGTTGTTAGGAAAACTGAACACCATGAATGTATACACAGACATTTCTCCTAACTATCTGATAACTTTGATCACTGAAAAGCCTTCTAGTGCGATAGTCTTCACTGACGAGGACTTAACCCCAGAGGGAAGGAGTTACAATAGGGCTATTCTCCTTATTGTGGGTTGCTTACATAAGAACGTTCCTATCATTCTGGTAGACAACGGGTCCGTAATTAATGTTTTCCCCTTAGTTACTGCCAAAAGCCTAGGCCTAGATGCGAAGGACTTCGTACCTTCAGGCATCAATGTACGTGCATATGACAACACGCGCAGAGAGGTCATTGGAAGTGTCCACATTAACATCACTACTGGAACCTTACAAAAGAAAATTGAATTTCATGTCGTTGACATTCCAGCCACATTTAACATGTTGCTTGGACGACCATGAATTCATGATACGGGTGCAGTCCCGTCACCCCTTCACCAAAAGGTCAAACTTACGGTCGAAGGAGTCCCGGTCATATTGGATGCATCTCCACCCAAAGTGACAGTCAAGGACAGTTCGTTGCTAAGGATCGAACATAGCAAGAATGACCTCGACCTTAAACGATAAGTGCAATAGAACCTGTGGAAAACACCTCTCTTTTTGAAGTCTATCCATCTGGAACCATTGGCCCAATAATGCGCAACCTAGGATATTTTCCTGGAATTCCATTAGGTAAAAATACCAAAGGGTTAGTCACTTTTATCGTTCCTACGGCCCACATTACACCCTTTGGAGTGGGGTATGGACCTACTCTTGAAGAAATCCAGGAAATGGAAAACTGGCGCAGAGTTAAGAACTCCTTGCTCAAGAAAGGAAGAACATACGAATCTCCTTATCTGCCAATACCCCGTACCTTAAATGGTCAATTTCTTCGGGAAGGGGATGCATATCCATACTATGGATTTCCAGAGCCATACTACATAACTCACACTAAAGTTATAGTCCAGGGTTTTAACATGTTTAACGACTATAACTTTCTTGAAGAAGGTACACCTAAAATACCTTCTAACCTAAAGAGTCCACCCCAGACTGTTTGGATGGTTTTTCTATGGGACTACTCTTTGGGATGGAACGTGAACCCGAGTCCAACATCAACATATATTGTTGGAGCTACATTGAAATACAAGCATTTCAAGCCAGCAGACCTTATCACGCCCTTCAGTGATGCTCCAAAAGGATGGAAGGCTACGGTCAAGTGGACTACTGTAGAAGGGAAGACTGTCTTCGTTACTACTGGCGAAGAAGAGGAGTTCAAGAAATTCGAGCCTAGTTCTCTAGACGTCATAGGATCTATTGAGTCTAATGAACACTTAGGGGTTCCTTTAGTTTTTTGTTTGGAGGAGGGGAATGCCCCAAATCCCGATGTTTTAGCTTCCAATGTTCAGTCCAACGATACCCTACTCGATGTACTCGCACCTACCTTTTATGCAATTAATCAGATTAAGATTGCGTACGATTCGTGTCATGCTATCAAAAAAGCTTCTAACTCTTCACAAATTCCTAATGAAAACTTTGACGAGAAAGCCTCTATTCTAGAGGAAGTAATTAAAGCACAAAATGAACATGAAAATCGAACTGCCGTAATTGAGGAAACAAAAATGATCAATATAGGAACGATTAACACGCCTAAAAACCTAACAATAGGATTATCACTCTCGCCAGAAGAGCGTTTTCAATTCATCGAACTTCTCCACGAATACGCAGACGTGTTTGGATGGTCGTACAAAGACATGCCAAGGGTCGACCGTGATATTGCTGAACATACTATTCCACTTAAACCTAAGATCATACCTGTAAAACAAAAGCTTCAACGCATGGTCCCAAATGGTCACTCAAGATCAAAGAGGAAGTCGAGAAACAATTCGCTGCAGGTTTTATTGAAGTTTGCAACCATTCAGATTGGGTAGCCAACGTGGTACCTGTACCCAAAAAGGATGGGAAGGTTAGGATGTGCGTCGATTTCCGTGACCTCAACAAGGCATGCCCTAAGGAAGATTTTCCTCTACCTCACATCGACATTCTGGTTGATAACACTGGTCTTTTTTTTTTTTGTTCAACCAAGAATATAAGGATATCACCACCGGAAGTAGTGACTAATCCCTTTTATCGCGGGTGCTCTCCTAAGAAGTAAACGGCTGGCAAGGAAATGTGCTCCATTCCCATTGGCAAGGATCGAACCCATGAACTCAT
The DNA here is from genome assembly GCA_901111285.1 of Corrigiola litoralis. Taxonomy (NCBI): domain Eukaryota; kingdom Viridiplantae; phylum Streptophyta; class Magnoliopsida; order Caryophyllales; family Caryophyllaceae; genus Corrigiola; species Corrigiola litoralis. The sequence goes on from CAAKMY010071167.1 coordinate 3,481, forward strand.
TGTTAAGGGATGAAGTGAGCAACCACTACACTACATAGTGCACTTTGTCCTCACTTGTGCACATCCTAGGAAACTTCCCGAGAGGTCACCTATCCTTGTACTATCCCCAGCCAAGCACGCTTAATTGTGGAGTTTCTAAGTAAATGAGCTCCCTGAAAAAAAGATGCATATTGTTGGTGTGAGTAGTATTATCTGTTCCTCTTATATAGGACCAATATCTTGACCTTTGACCAAGCAAGCTCCGGTGACCTGCAAAGATGAGCAAACCTACCTCGGGGGGGATATCCCGAGATTCCCCCTCCGATGCCTAAGTAAAATATGAACACGTGGAGCCTCCTTAGAAGTCAACTCGCATAGTCGCATGAGAGTATGTTCAAGAGAGTGCGTACCTCTGACCCAATTAGGTCAATGATATATCTAAGACGACACTGGCTTTATTAGGAGGGTTAGATTCCTCGTATCTGCCAGCGGGCGTCTAAATGTTGCCTATTTAGGCCCAGCATGTTAGCCTTAGTAGGCTGGTAGTTAGCTAGTTCAGATAGTGGGCTTGAAACCCAAGGAATGGGCTCCTGGGAGGCCCAAGGCCTGGTCTAAGACTACGGGCCAATTTAGGCAGGGAGCACTTTTAGATCTGTTGCGAGGAAGGCAGTGCCACTTGACATAGCACGTGCCTAATGGGACTAGACTTCAATCACGTGGGGTAAATATTTCGAATTGCCCCCCACGATTTGAATTCCACGATGTGGCAGTTGCTCAAACCTTTCCCTGATACACGCGCGTGTCTATTGAGTGGGGTAAATGGGTAGATTGGGCGGTTGAGAAAGGTATGGGGTAATGATTAGAGAAAGGTATAAAAGCCGAGTCATTAATTACCCTCTCTCATCCATTATCACTTTTCACTCGCCCCTCAACTCTCCCTTCTCTTCTCTTCCCCTGTTGCTGATCAAGGCGATTCAAGTCCTCCTTCACCGAACTCTACCGCTTCAACCTCATAAGTATCTTCTCTTTCCTTTCCTTCTTTGGTTAAATCGGTATTTCTTATAGGAGTAGTAGGATCTGTGCCGCTTGTCTCTCTTCTGTTCCCCCTGTGGGCCTGTTGTGGTGGGGAGTGTTACCCTTCCTATGCTTTTGGAAGAGAACGAGAACACTGGGGAGTGGAGTGACCTTAGTGGCGAGGATAGGGCTGACCAATATGCTTTGGTGCCCAGGATTCTCCACGGTGTTTCCTCAGGCGCACTGGCCGAGATGCAGGAAAACATATATGAATCGGTGCGACCCGATTCCCTGGTGTTAGACAGGTGGGGTGACTGGTCAGATGCCAGCCTAGAATGGGCTTCTGAGCCAACTGCTGGTCCTTCTGGTTAGGATCAGGCTCCTAACTTGGAGTACCCCCTCCAGCCTGGAGGCTGGACCCTGACTTCAGACAGCTATGTCACGATGCGAACCTATTGGAGAAGATTAGGCTCCATTATTACATTCCAGCAGCGTTTAGGCTGGAGGTGCCTGGGCTTGACGATAATGTATGCGAGCCTCCACGTGGCTGCACCGCCCTCTACACCGCCCCTCTAGACTAGAGCCTGAGGTTTCCCTTGGATCCCTTTGTCAAAAAGGTGTTAAGGGTTTCAATGTATGCCTGGCCCAGTTACATCCTCTGTCTATAGGGCTTTGATTGGATACATGTGGGTTTGCAAGTATTTGAACTTTCCCCTTACTCTGCGACTATTCAGATGTATGTTCAAGCTGCATGCAGGCAGAGGTAACGAGAAAGGATGGTTCTCGCTGCATGTGGCTAATGGGAAGTTGGATTGCTGGCCAAAGGTGGAGTCTCCTACTGGCTGGAAGGGTAGATGGCTCTGGCTGCGAGTGCCTACTGGCCTAACCATGGATGACCCCATGAGGAGGGACATTCCCTTGGCCTTTAGACAGGATATTAAGAAGATCATCTGGATTAAGCCAGAAAGAATGTTGCCCCAAAATGAGGACCTGATGGGTATGCTGGATGACAGAGAGAGGGATGCCTTCGATCACTTTGATGCAGTGGGGAGCACCTCTGACAGCAGGAGACTAGCTCACTGGTTGCCCCACTTCTCCACTTTGATGAATTAGGAGGTGTTGGCCTGGGTTGGCCTAAATCCAGCCTACGATGAAGGTGAGCTGGCTAGCTGGGGCCAGCCCCATGCTCTTTTTCCTTTATGTTCTTTATGTTGTGATTTCCAACATGTTCTAGGATTAACTGTTCTTTTCTTCATGTAAAGAGCAGGAACTTAATCTCTTGGGGAGATACCCGACGAGAGTCTCCGGGATTGGACGCCAACGACAACTGGATTAGACCAGATCCTCCTGTAGCACACTCCAACCTTCGCAAGTTTACCTTCCACGAAATGGCAACCTTCTCCATTGATGAACTTCCCAAGGAGGTCCCAATTTTGAGATCCCAAGCCAGAGGGAGAGTTAGGCCAGCCCCTAAGGCCTCTATGACTGCTGCAGCTGGGCAGGAAGTTGGGCAGTCTTCCACCTGCTTCGTTGACCAGGTCAACAATATCGTTTAGGTCCATCTGGGATCTGATCAAGGGAAGGCCCATCGCTCTATTCTCCATACCCTTCCTCCAGCACCCCGACACAACACCTTCGAGGAGGAGGAGATTCCAGATGATGCCCCTTTATCCTTCCGTTCGAGGTGGCGTAGGATTCCTGACACTACCTGTGATTGACATCCCTACCAGCCCTGAGTCATCTCCAGCTGCCTTGCACAGAGAAAAGAGGGCTTTCCCTATAGACTCATTCCCGTTATTCTCTGGTGGGCATGACCTTGTTTGTCTAGGCCCCTCTTGGGATGCTCCCCGTGGTGGCATCCATCCTATGCTGGATGACTAGGTGGAAGAGCATGTTCATCAGCTTCACCCCTCAGTCCTGCCCTTGGTGCACTAGAGATCTGTCACTCAGGGCCCTCACATGGAGGAGATGGGGCATGGGAACGAGTGCCTGGACCTGGATGTCCCAAGCCTCGGTGGCAGCTTGGGCTTTCGCCTACTGCAGGCCAGCCTAATGCCTGGCGACCTGCCAAAGACCCAGCTGAATGCTCCTTTTGCCACTGCCTGCCATGAACTGGCTTTAGTACGTCATTTTTTCCTAATTGCCTGAACTAATTTACTTGACTTTGTTGTTATCTCTTCCTCATTGCTAGTCTGTCGATTGTTAGGCTCGCAAAGCTGTGTACTCAGCTGTTGTGGCTGGAATCTCCTTGGAAAGACAGCTGAAGGACAAGACCTCAGAGTTGGAGCAGTTGTGAGACCAGTTCACCAAAACTCAGCAGGATTCCACTCAGCTTGAGGGTGTCAAGAAGGATTTGGCACTGGCCAATGAGAGGGCGTTGGCAGTTGAGGATGCCAGAGCTGCTGCCAAGGCTGAGTCTGTTTGGAAGCTAACAGCTGAAATTGCCAACACCAAGGTTGCAGACCTAGAAAAGCAGCTGGCTGACTCTTCAACAGAAGCAGAGATTCACAAGGAGTTGGCTGCCAAGGCCAAAGCTGACATGGCCAACCTAGAAACAGAGCTGAAGCAGAAATGGGGCAAGCGTCTTATCCGTGGCATCGAGATGGGCATGTAGTATGCTGAGCGTTGTGTCTATGATGTTCACGGGGTCTCTGTCAGCTGGGAGAGGGTGATACAAGCCTGTGATGGGGGTGCGTGGAAGAAGGCCACTCCCTATGAGTTATATGATGGTCCATCTTCCACTGTCCAGCCAGCCAATCCGCCATCAGTTAATCAGCCTACTGGCCCTGCCCCTTCTAGAGCTCAGAGTGTTACACCAACTCCTGCTTCTGATCCTCGGGCTGAGGGTGCGCCAGCCGAGGTCTTTGCTCTTGACACCACCGACCTTGGGACAGAGGAAGTCGTCCCTGAGAGTCCTTTGGGTGGTCAAGGACCAGCGCCTCAGGCCTAGGTAGCTGGGTGGTCGTCTGGCTTAGAGGACAGGTCTGGCTCAAGCTGGCTGGTAGATTTGATGAGCTGACTTCTACACTCCTGTAGTTGTTGCCTTGCCCAGGCTTATTTGCTTTTCACTGTTTACTTTTTTCTGCACTTTTGGTGGGCTTTTTGTTCATCTGGTGGACGACCACCGTCTTTATTTGTTTCTAAGTTGTACTGGTATTTTGCCCCTGCTGAGGGCTAGACTTGTTTCTTAATTATTTCTGCCCCTGTTTAGGGCTTTCCTTGTTGCATCTCTCTTGTTTTGCATTGTCCTCTTTTTCAATTGTATGCTGCAGTCCCCTTGCCCCTTGACAGGAGTTCTTATGCTAGCAGCGGTTTTAAGTTTGGCAGCCTACTTGAAAAGTAGTACCTACTTGCCCCCTGCTAAGCTTGAAATCCTTGCGTTGATCAACATGTGGACTTCAGTTATAGCTTACTTCATTGTGTGTGACTTATTCTTGGCTGGCAATCTACTTGAAAAGTAGTACCTACTTGCCCCTGCCAGGCTTGATATGTTGAACACTCCTTTTTGTTTTTGTCTCTTCTTCTCCTCTGTCTAAGTCTTTTTAAGTGTAACTCCTCCCTGTGCTGTCTATTGTAGTTTTAGGTTAGAGGAAAACTTAAGGATGATAAGGCTAGGCCTTGCTCATTTCCATGATGCCTGCCCCTAGAGGCAGGCTGGATTGGAGGGAGCGCCTGCAAAGTGATAGGGCTAGGCCTTGCTCCTTTCCATGATGCCTACCCCTAGAGGCATGCTGGATTGGAGGGAGCGCCTACAAAGTGATAAGGCTAGGACTTGCTCCTTTCCATGATGCGTGTCCCCAGAGGTAGGCTTAGTCATGGTGAACTCCATGTTGGTCTGAACAGGTCTGTTGTCAAGGTGCGGCGACTTAAAGGGTTCCATCCTGTCCTAAGTTCTAGACCTACCTTTGAGCTTTTTGGCTCAATTTTACTGGTCTTTTCTCTTTCACGATTGCTTAGTTCCTTTATTGTGGGACTTAGCCTTCGTGGTCCTTACATCTCCCTTGATATCATGTTGCTCCTCCCTGGGACCCTCTTGGTATCAAGGAGCCGCTAGATATCGTGCGGGTCTTCTAGGTCCACGTAATCAAAGTTCCATCCCTCATGCTTGCATTATATGCAGAGTGGGAATTATTGCTAGATACTTGTCCCCAATTCTCAAGACCGTTAGACCCTTCCCGTTGGGGGTTGCCTGCCTTCTGCTAAGGAGTCTCCATCACGAGTGGTGACATGTTGTCCCCTACTGAGGCCTGGTCACCTCAAGCGGGACTAGTTACCTGAATGGTTGTCCCTAGCAGGCGTCAGGGAGTGTGTTTGTCTACAAAGAGACGGTGACTCAACTCGGTATATCCCTGGGCCAACCGATCGTTCGGTGTCCAGGGCCTAGAAGTCATCTTCATGTGGGGCTCCCTCTAGCCTAATGCCCCTTGAGGCTGGCGGGGGAACCTCCCTGGTCTAGTTGACTTGGCTTCAAACTGAGATCCTTACACCTTTGGGGGTGTGAGGGTCTAGCCTGGAAAATCTCTGGCTTACCCCTTTCTAAGGGTCCGGGATCTACAGGTCAACTTCTCGTGGGGCTCCCTCTGGCCTGCTGCCTCTAAAGGCTGGCGGGGAAACCCCCTGGTCTAGTTGACCTGGCATCAAGTACTACAGACAGGTATGTTTACCAAGCATCCTACCTGTACCCTGGCAAGCAGCAAAAACAAGTGAATGTAATCAACACCATTGATCTTACCCCCGCTAAATATTATCATTTCATTCCATATAAAGGGGTGTTATAAAAGATATGCCTGGGGAACTTCCCAGCTTCGTTCAATAAAAGATATGCCTAGAAATAGTACTTCTTCAGAACATCAGCATTCCAGATGTTGCCTAGCACTTCTCCACTTTCTTGGGCTAGCCTGAAAGTTCTGTCCCTCACTTGGCTTATGATGCGCTAAGGGTCTTCCCAATTGGCTCTAAGCTTGCCATGGATCCTGTCCTTTTGGACTGCAGCTGACTTCATGAGGACCCATTCTCCAACCTTGAGGGGTCTGGCCTTGACCTTCATGTTGTAGACCTTGCAGATGCGGTTCTACTATACTGCTAGGGTCAGCCTAGCTTCCTCTCTGGCCTCATCCAACAAGTCAAGGGCCTCTTTCATGGCTACCTCGTTGAACTCGGGGTCCCAGGTCTTGACTCTCTAGCTGTCTGCCCCCACTTCTACTGGCAGCAGTGCTTCGTAGCCAAATGCCAGCCTGAAAGGGGTATGGCCAGTAGCTTCTTTCTCAGTTGTCCTCAGCGACCACAACACGCTATGCAACTCCTCCACCCACTTAGACTTGTTGTTGTCCAACCTCTTTTTCATACCCAGCAGGATATGCTTGTTTGCTGCTTCAGCCTGCTCGTTGCTTTGACGATGGCAGACAGCTGAGTATGCATACTTGATGCTCATTGCTTCCCATGGTCGAAGACCATGACTCTGGGCAAACCGAATCTTGTAATGATGTTATGCCAAATAATCTTCCTTACTGATTTTCAGTTATGGCTGACATGGGCTATGCCTCCACCCATTTGGTGAATTAGTCTACTACTACAACCAAGTACTTCTTCTGGTAGGCTGCCTTCTCAAAGTGACCTAGTATGTCCATGCCCCATTGGGCAAAAGGCAGCGGGCTAAGCGCTGACATTAGATCATTGCTAGGTCGATGTATCAAATCGCTATGCAGCTGGCACTTCTTACACTTACTAGCTCGCTCTTGGGCATCATCTACCTTCGTAGGCCACCAGAAGCCAACACGCAAAGCTTTGTGAGCTAAGCTATGAGAACCCAAATGATGGCCACAATCGCCAGAATGGATGTCATCAAGGATGTATGCAGCCTGATCAGGTCCCACTCACTTCAGCAAGGGTAGGGAAAAAGACTTCCGGTATAGTTCTCTCTGCAAGAGGCAGAAGTGCGCAGCTTTCCTTTGCAACTTGCGGGCAGAGTTCCTATCCTGTGGCTTTTCCTTGGTCTGCTTGTACTTCAGCACTGGGGTCTCCAATATTCCACTACGGGTACCTCTTATAGTGCTTGGATCATTTCTTCCCTCACACTTTTCAAGTTCCTGACATCCACCATCACAGTCCTTTTGGTTCTGGCGAGCTGGAGCTTGCCAGCTTAGCCAGCGCATCTGCTTGATTGTTCTGTGACCTGGGGATGGCCTGGATTTCAAACGAACTTAGGTGGGATATCAAACCCTTAATCTTAGTTAGGTACAGGATCATGGAGTCTTCCCTGGCTTCATACTCTCCTCGAACTTGATTCGTCACCAGCTGAGAATCCGTTTTGAGGACTACATGTTTTGGTTCAGCGGCCAGTCAATATGCCAACCCTGCTACTGCGGCTTCATATTCTACTTCATTGTTGGAGGCAGGGAACAGGAACCTCAGGGCATATTCAAACCTGTGACCCTCAGGTGCAATTACCACCAGCCCAGCTCCAGATCCGTTCGCTGTGGCAGACCCATCACTAAATATCTACCATACTCGCTTCACCTCTTCGCCTGGCTCTTCCTCTGGCTGAGATACCTCAGCCAAGAAGTCTGCCAGCACCTGAGCTTTGATTGTTGTCCGTGGCCTATATTCAATTCCAAAGCCTGACAATTCTACTGCCCACTTGATGAGCCTACCGGACCTCTCTAACTTTTCCAGCATTTTCTATAGTGGTAAGTCTGTTAAGAAAACCACCTGGTGTGCATCAAAGTATGGTATGAGTTTTCTTGATGCTATCACAATAGCAAAGATGGCCTTCTTGATCAGGGGATAATTCTTTTCGGCTGCTACCAGCGTATGAGCCACAAAGTATATTGGTTTCTCCTGGCACTGGTCTAGATAGGGTCGGGAGTTGCTGCAAGTGCTCCTTAAGTGCTGCAAAGGCTCCTTCTGTTCTTTCCCCCAATGGAATTCCTTATTCCCTCACAGTGTCTTGCCTTTCAAAGCTTTAAAGAATGACATTGACTTGTCTACGGTTTTGGAGATAAACCTCGACAGAGCTACCATGCAGCCTGAGAGGGTCTGCACTTCCTTCACATCTTTGGGCTCCTTCATGTCAAGAATGACCTTGACCTTGTCTGGGTTTGCATCGATGCCTCATTCACTCACTAGGAATCCTAGGAAATTGCCAGAGCTGACTCCAAAAGAACACTTCTTGGGGTTCAACTTCATCTGGTATTTCCGTAGCTGAGTGAACATTTCTTTGAGGTCTTCCAGGTGTTCATCATCAGTCTTGCTCTTGAGAATACCGTCATCCACATAAACTTCTATATTCATGCCTTTCTGCCCCTGAAACACCTTGTCTACCATCTTCTGGTAGGTAGCACCAGCTTTCTTGTGGCCGAATGGCATCATTGTGTAGCAGTTCACCTCGTAGCATGTGATGAACGCGCACTTGACGCTATCTGGCCCCCAGAGGAAGATCTGATGATAGCTTAGAAGGCGTCAAGGAAACTCAACAATGAGTGTCCTGACGTGGCATCCACCAGTTGGTCTATCCTGGGCAGAGGATAGTAGTCCTTTAGGGTAGCCTTGTTGATATGTGTGAAGTCAACACACATCCGCCATGCGCCCTTAGTGGCCTTGGCCACCATGACTACATTGGCCAGCCACTCTGGGTAATCGCATGGGGTAATAAACCCAGCTTCCAGCAGTTTATCAATCTCAGCCTTCATGGCTTCCAGCTTCTCCTTTTTGAACGTTCTCAACTTCTGTTTGAGGGGTCTGAAGCTTGGGTCCACATTGAGCTTGTGGCAGGCTATCTCTGGATCCACCCCAGGCATTTCTGAAGCGTTATAAGCAAAGACGTCTTTGTGATCCCTCAGCAGCCCTATGAGGTGGATTTTGACGTAAGGATCCATGTCCCTGCCAATCTTTACAGTTCTGCTCCAGTTTTCATCTAGTGGCATCTCTTGCACTTTTACTACCTGGCAAGGGATATGGCTGGTCACAGGGTCTGGCCTCTATTGTATCCAGCGCTAGCCCCTTCCCCTCTTGTTCCTTGGGCTATCAGGTTGGTCGACCACCATATCGTCTGGCCTCCAACTGGTAGTTGGTTCTGCTGCCCCTGGTGCGCCAAAGCTTCTCTTGCCCTGTTATGGGCAATTAGGAAGCAGGATCTGGAAGCTCCCTGGCTGCCGTTCAACTTCTCTGGTTTGTTGTAGTCTGATATGTACATCAACATCAGGTGGTAGATGGAAACAATTCCCACCGCTGCTTCCAGCATGGGTCTACTTAGAATGGCATTGTAAGCTGTGGGAACGTCCACCACCACAAAAGTTTGCATCATTTGCTTGGATGTGCTGCCCTCTCCGAAATGCATGGGCAACTTGATACTTCCTTTAGGGAGGAAGCATTCTCCTTTGAAGCCGTAAACTGGCAAGTCATAACTGTCTAGGTCTTCCTCCTTGAGACCCAGCTGGCGGAAACCATCTTGGAACAAGACGTTGGTAAAACTCCTAGTATCCACCAGACACCTCCTTGTCAGGTGTGTGGCAATGTCCACTGACACCACCAGGGCATCATTATGGGGGTGTGCCACTTTTGACCCATCTTCACTAGTGAAGACCATGTCTGGTAGCTCTCTGGGAGTGCTTCTTGGGCCGGCTGCCAAACTAAAGATAGCATCGCTCTTCAGTTGACAGAGGTATGCCTTACTCCTCCTGACTGCTGCCCCTCCTACTATTACACCAATCTCTCCCACCCTCTACATCGCTGGGACCCTTGGAGGTGGTTGAGGTAGTGCTAGCTGCTGTTCCTGCCTGGGTGGATACCGTGGTTGGTACGCTTCCCTGATCTTGCTGGCCTCTCCTCAAGTATTGAGGGAAGTGGCCCTCGCGGATCAGTTCTTCAATGTTTAACTTCACCCTTTTGCAGTTATTGGTCAGGTGTCCATAGCCTCCATGATACTCACACAATCTATTGGGGTTCCCTTGCTCCGTGAGTGGACTAGAATGTCCCCACTTGCCTGGTTCGTGCTTGTGGGCCACAAAGATTTCTGCCCTGGTTTTTACCAGGGGTGTAAGGTCATGCAGCACTGTCATTCCCACTGGAGTCCAGTTCTCTCCTTGATCTGACATAATGCCCTGGTCCCGTACGTTGAGCTTATGCTTGGGCACATACTTGTCCAACTTTCTCTCCCTCATGGGTGAGCTCTCTTTCCTAGGCTTGGTGGAGTATTCCCGTGCAGGCCTGGGAGAGTATTCTTTCACTGGGGCTTCACTCCTTTTCTTGAAGTCTGAGAAAGTGTTTTACTTCTCCATCCTAATGTAGTCGTCTGACCAAGCTATAGCCTGGTAGACCGTCTTAGGATTGTCTCTTACACTTTGTCTGTGTATTCTCCCATCCTCAAGGCAGTGGTCAAGGCTAGGATGGCCACATCCTACTTTTGGCTGGGGATGCCATTGCAGGCCTCCTGAAAAACGACGAATGTAGCCTTCTAAGGCTTCACTAGTTACCTGCCTAATTGTCAACAGCTCGTTGGTGGTCTTGTGCCTTCTTCTGTTCCCTAGAATACTGCTCGCAGAACTTCCTGGATAGCATACTCTATCTCGATATAGAGTTGTGCCTCAGGCCCATGAACCATACGACTGCTAATCCAGACAGGGTGGCTGGAAAGCACTTGCACCAGACCTTGGAGGTGAGCTCATAAATATACATGTGCCCCTCGTAGGCCTGGATATGTTCATCAGGATCTGAGGTCCTATCAAATCTGCACTAGGGGAGCTTCATCCTTGTCACAATGGCTTCCATGATTTCTTTGGTCAGTGGCGATTCTCTAGGCATCATTACTTCAGTTATGGCTGACTCCTCGTGATCAGCCTTGCGATGCTGCCTCTTAGGGGATGGCTTAGAAGAGTGCTCTCCAGCCAACCTCTTGTTCCTCCTGTGGTCATATGGGCTCTTAGTCCTTCGTTTGCTGCTACTGTCCCCAGTGGAGGGGCTGGAAGCTATGGGCTCTGGACTATTGTGTGCTCTCTTCATAGACGTGGCTATCCTAGGGCTAGGACTGCACCTGGCTGGCTCCCCGCACCTGGTTCGAGTTCTGCTCTTACTAGACTGAGCTTGGCTTTGAACGCTGGTGGCTACTGACTTCAGTCGTTGTGCCACAGGTTCAGGTGAGACCATGGCTGGTACAGGAGGATCTGATGGCTTGGCGGGGCTGAGGAAGGTCAGCTTTTGAGGCTGGAGCCCATCTTGGTCCTCGGCTACTGAGAAGTTCTCAGTGGCCCTTACCATTTGAGGACTCTTACCCTGAACGGTGTTGAATAGGTCAGGCATACTCCCTTTGATGGTGCTGAGCAAGTCCACTAGGCTCTCTATTTAAGTGGGAGTAAGGTATATCCCCCCAGCTTGATGAGTAGAGGTTGCGGCGGTGGCTCCTCCAACGACCTGGGTCTTAGGCACCTGGAACGCGACTCCTTTCCCCTTGTCTTTAGGCGGCGTGGTGACGTCTTCTACCTCAAAGCCATCGTGCTCTAAGGTTGGGTGGGTTGTCCTTCGGGGCAAAACCTGGAGGGACCGTGTTATCCCCATGTGTTGTTCCCCTCTTTATTCTCACCGGAGTTGGGTCGTGTTGTCAAGAGTTTGTGTATGTTGAAGACGATGAATCTTCCCCATAGACAACGCCAAATTGTTCCTCTGATATAGGACCAATATCTTGACCTTTGACCAAGCAAGCTCCGGTGACCTGCAAAGATGAGCATACCTACCTCGGGGGGGTATCCCGAGATTCCCCCTCCGATGCCTAAGTCAGATATGAACACGTGGAGCCTCCTTAGAGGTTAACTCGCATGAAAGTATGTTCAAGAGAGAGGTAGGCAAGTGAGATAATGTTGTCAGAGAGAGAATCCGTACCTTTGACCTAATTAGGTTAAGGATATATATAGGACAGCGGTGGCTTCCTTAGGAGGGTTAGATTCCTTGTATTTACCTGTGGGCGTCATAAACGCTGTCTTCTTAGATCCAGCATGCCAGCCTAGGTAGGCTGGTAGTTAGCTGGCTCGGATAATGGGCCTGAACCTTTGAGAATGGGCCCAAGGCCTTGTCTAAGACTGCGGGCCAATTTAGACAAGGAAAAATTTGCCCCTAACAGCTGCTGGAGAATAGCAGTCTTTCACCGGCCTTAGGCTGGTGGAGTGGTCGCCTCCTGGCTGCTGTTACTGCTTGCCTTTCCTCTGGTGGTAATCTTAGATCCGTTGCGAGGCAGGTAGTTCCACCTGGTGGAGCACGTGCTTGATGGGACTTGGCTTCAATCACGTGGGGTAAATATTTTGAATTTCCCCCCACGATTTAAATTCAACGATGTGGCAGTTGCCTAAATTGTTCCTTGGTGCACGCGCGTGTTTATTGAGTGGAGTAAATGGGTAATGTGGGCGGTTGAGAAACGTGTGAAGTAATAATTAGAGGAGGGTATAAAAGCTCGGTCATTAATTTCCCTCTCTCATCCATTATCATTTCTCACCTGTTCCTCAACTCCTCTTTCTTCCCTCTTGCACTGTTGCTGATCAAGGCGATTCAAGTATCCTTTTGCCAAGCTCTACCACCTCGACTCCACTGGTATCCTCTATTCCTTTCCTTCTTCACATAAGTTAGTATGTCTCATAGGAGTAGTAGAATTCGTGCTGCTGGTCTCTCTTTTGTTCCTCCTATGGGCCCTGGTCAGGTGGGGAGTGTTACCCTTCCCATGCTTGTGGAGGAGGACGAGAACACTGTGGAGTGGAGTGATCTTAGTGGCAAGGATGGGGCGGACCAATAAGCTTTGGTGCATATGATTCTCCCCGGTGTTTCTTCAGGCGTGATGGTGGAGATGCAAGAAGATAGATATGGGTCGGTGCGGCTTGATTCTCCAGTACTGGATAGATGGGGTGACTGGTCAGATGCTAGCCTGGAGTGGGCTCCTGAACCAACTGCTGGTCCCTCCGGTCAGAATCTCGCTCCTAACTTGGAGTATCCCCTCCAACCCAGGAGAGCTAGCGATTTGAAGAGAACAGACTATGCCAACCCCTTGTCTTGGAGGTTGGACCCTGATTTTAGACAACTATGTCATGATGCGAGCCTCCGCGTGGCTGCACCGCCCTCTACACTGCTCCTCTGAACTACGGCCTGGGGTTTCCCCTACACCCGTTCATTAAAAAGGTGTTAATGGGTTTCAACGTGTATGTAGCTCAACTGCACTCACTGACTATGACGGCTTTGATTGGATATATATGGTTCTGTAAGTGCTTGAACTTCTCCCTTACTCTGCGGCTATTTATATGCATGTTTAAGCTGCACACAGGCAGAGGTCCAAGAAGGGCTGGTTCTCGCTGCATGTGACCAATGGGAAGCTAGCTTGCTGGCCAAAGGTGGAGTCTCCTACTGGCTGGAAGGGAAGGTGGCTCTGGCTGCGAGTGCGTAATGGTCTGACCATGGATGACCCCATGAGGTGGGACGTGTCTTTGGCCTTTATTCAAGATATTAAGAAGATCATCTAGGTCAAGCCAGAAGGGATGCTGCCCCGGAATGAGGATTTGGTGGGCCTGCTGGATGATAGGGAGGGGGATGCCCTGGAGCATTTTCATTGAGTGGGGAGCACTTTTGACAGCAGGAGACCCGCCCACTGGTTGCCCCATTCTCCACCCTACTGAATGAGGAGGTGTTGGCCTGGGTTGGCCTAAGTCCAGCCTATGATGAAGGTGAGCTGGCTGGCTGGGGCCAGCCCCAGGCTTGCTTTCTTTCTATCCTTTGTATTGTGATTCCTAAACCTTGTCAGGATTAACTATTCTTTTCTTCTTGTAGAGAGCAGGAAGTTGATTTCCTGGGAACATACCAGGTGAGAGTCTTTGGGTTTGGACGCCAGCGACAACTAGATTACGCCAGATCCTCCTACAACACACTCCAGCCTCCGCAAGTTTACCTTCAATAAGATGGCAGCCTTCTACATTGATGAGCTTTCCAAGGAAGTCCCACTTCTGAGGTGTCGAGCCAGAAGAAGAGCTAGGCCAGCTCCTGAGGCCTCTGTGACTGTTGCGGCTAGGCAGGAAGTTTGGCAGTCCTCTACCAGCTTCATTGATTCTGGGATCTGAGCAAGGGCAAGCCCATCGCTCCGTCCTGTCTTCCCTTCCTCTAGTGCCTCGACACAACACCTTCGAGGAGGAGGAGATTCCAGATGATGCCCCCCTCAACTTTCGTTCCAGGAGGCGTAGGATTCCTGACACCACGGTGATCGACATCCCTACTAGTCCTGAGTTGTCTCCAACCGCCTTGCACAAGGACAAGAGGGCCTGCCCTGCAGACAGATTCCCACACTTCTCTCGTGGGCATGACTTTATTCGCCCTTGCTCCTCTTGGGATGCTCCCCCTGGTGGCATCCACCCCAGGATGAAGGAGTGGGTTGAAGAGCATGTCCATCAGCTTCACCCCTCAGTCCTGCCTTTAGTGCATAGGAGGTCTGTCACTCAGGGCCCTCGCATAGAGGAGATGGGACACAGGGATAAGTGTCTGAACCTATATGATTCCAACGTTGGTGGCAACCTGGGCTTCCGTCTGCTGCAGGCCTGCCTCATGCCTAGCGACCAGCCAAGGACTCAGATGAATGCCCCTTTTGCCACTGCCTGCCATGGGCTAGCTTCAGTATGTTTTTTCTTCTAACTGTCTAACTCATTTCATTTTAGCTTTGATGTTATTCCCTCCTCATTGCTTCTCTGTCAATTCACAGGCAGGCAAAACTGTGTACGTAGCTGCTGTGGCTGGAATCTCCTTGGAGAGGCAGCTGAAGGACAAGATTGCGGAGTTGGAGCAATTGTCGGACCAGTTCACTAAGACTCGGCAGGATTCCAATCAACTTGAGGCTGTCAAGAAGGACTTGGCACTGGCCAATGAGAGGACGCTAGCAGCTAAGGATGCCAGAGCTGCTGTTGTCAAGGCTGAGTCTGTTTGGAAGCTTACGGTTAAAACTGCCAACACCAAGGTTATAGATCTAGAGAAACAACTAGCTGACTCTTCCACGAAAGCTATGATTCACAGGGAGCTGGCTGCCAAGGCAAAAGCTGACATGGTCAGCCTAGGAGTGGAGCTGAAACAGAAATAGGGCCAGTGTCTTGTCTATGGCATCGAGTTGGGCATGCAGTATGCTGAGTGTTGCGTCTATGACGTTCATGGGGACTCTGTCAACTGGGAGCGGGTGATGCAAGCCTATGATGAGGATAAATGGAAGAAGGTCACTCCCTACGATTTATATGATGGTCCTGCTTCTACTGCCCAGCCAGCCAATCCGTCGTTTGTTTACCAGCCTACCAGCCTTGTTCCTTCTGGAGCTCAGATTGTTATGCTAGCTTCTACCTCTGACCCTCAGACTTAGGGTGCGCCAGCCGAGGACTTGGCTTTGACAACACTGACCTTGTGACTAGGGAGGTTGTCCCTGAGAGTCCTTTTGATGGCAATCTACTTGAAAAGTAGTACCTTAAGGTAGGCTGGATTGGAGGGCAATCTATTTGAAAAGTAGTACCTACTTGCCCCTGCCAGGCTTGATACGTTGAACACTCATTTTGTTTTTCTCTTGTCTCTTCTTCTCTTCTGTCTAAGTCTCTTTGCAACTGTCACTCCTCCCTGTGTTGCCTATTGCAGTTTTTGGTTAGAGGAAAAAATGGGAATAATAGGGCTAGGCCTTGCTCCTTTCCATGATGCTACCCCTAGAGGCACGTTGGATTGGAGGGAGCGCCTGTGAAGTAATAGGGCTTGGCCTTGCTCCTTTCCATGATCCCTCTCCCTAGAGCCATGCTGGATTGGAGGGAGCGCCTGCGAAGCGATAGGGCTAGGCCTTGCTCCTTTCCATGATGCTTGTCCCTAGAGGCAGGCTGGATTGGAGGGAGCGTCTGCGAAGTGATAGGGCTAGGCCTTGCTCCTTTCCATGATGCCTGCCCCTAGAGGCAGGTTGGATTGGAGGGAGCGCCTGGAAAGTGATATGGCTAGGCCTTGCTCCTTTCCATGATGCCTGCCTGATGCGCGCTATTTTATAGTACGTAAGTTGGTATTTTTACCTCATTTAAAGGTGCCTTTTGACTAATTAGTGTGTTGAATGATGTTTATGTATTTGCACGGTTATAATGTCTATTTTGAAGTCAAAGGCGTACTCGTTAACTCATTGCCGCCCCGAGCTCGAGGATTAAGTGAAGTGAAGATCCCGAGGCGAGGTTTGAAGAGTTGAAGAGTGATTTGGTGAAGATTAGAGATCAGAAGGTGATTCGCGAGTCGCGAGGACAAATCGCAGTTTTGAGGCAGTAGCACGAGTTTCCTAGTTTCGCGAGTCGCGAACTCATCGAAGTCAGATTTTCCTATTTTCTACCCGGGTTTGACAGGATGACTTTAGTTTCCTCATCTTTTTGGGAGACTTGTTTTTAGGTTATATAAGAGAATATTTAGACCTAGTTTAATAACTCTATTCATTATTCTAGCCTAGTTTCAAGACTTTAAAGTTTATTATGTCTATGGAGAACTAATCTCCTATTACTTTGGTTCAGACAGTGATTCTCGATATACTAAACTGTGAGATTCTAATTTCTTGCTTCTTTATTAATAAGTATTGATAATTCTCT
Source organism: Corrigiola litoralis (assembly GCA_901111285.1). Lineage (NCBI taxonomy): Eukaryota > Viridiplantae > Streptophyta > Magnoliopsida > Caryophyllales > Caryophyllaceae > Corrigiola > Corrigiola litoralis. Next base: position 20,061 of record CAAKMY010071167.1, read on the forward strand.
TGTTCTTATTATATGATTGATAATCTTTGCATGCTATATTGATCACCTAGTTGTTTAATTATTAATCTATTCCTAGA